>ML975314.1:0-143388 GCA_010015605.1 Decorospora gaudefroyi
GTGTGGCGTTCTACAGCCTCATTTTTGTGGTGGTGATATTTTGGTGGGGTGGCTCGATCAGGGTCCTGGCTCGTTGTGTGTCCCACCTCGGTATCGCTAAAGCTATTGAGGCTACTTGCGGGGTGATACTGGGAGGTAGGAGTAATATAGGTAGGTAGGGGTTCTTATGGATAAAAGCATGCCTCTTACCAATTTTTTAGTAGTCACGTAGTATGCGATGTTTTAGCGGTACTTAGAGCCGTGCGAGCCTGCTCAAGGTATTCCGGAAGTAGTCATGTTAAGGGTAGTGTAAAGCTTGGTGGATGTCTTAGCAAATTCTGGTCACTCGTCCGGGCTAGTCACTCGCCTCGCCTTTGGGGTACGTGAATAGCCTATCTCTTCTAGTACTAGAAGGCTTGGTAAAACTAATAACGATGATTATACAGTTCGAACATAACAAAGCGCACTGGTTCCCAGAAAGACTGCCAAGCGGACCCTTCGCACTCTTTAATCCCCATTACTTGCTTCAGTGTCGCGCGATTCTTTTGACTCTGATCAATTGTTACAGAGTTCACATACACAATGTAGCGGAAGAATATTAGGGACCTATCCCAGGTTAGCCGAGTTGAAAAAGGCAGTGAGGTTTTAATGCCCTACTCACATGTGTAGAAAGTGAGAACCGACGATAATGTAGCACATGATCTTTGTGACCTTCCCTAAATCACTGTATGCAAGCAATGGGCCTATACTCAGAGATGCACCGACCGCTAAAACAACCTCAGCGGCCATGTCCGAAAAGATTGGTGGCGCGGCTCCGTATAATCTGTGGGCCCAGAATATGGGAACTCCGAAAAATGCGAGCCAGGCTATTATCGCGTCGACAACAAACCACTGGTGATCCGGGTCGAAGACGGCGAGGTAGGTAGCGATAAATATTCCCATAGAGCACGAGAGTACCTCGAGGATGATGATGGACTCATCAATCCTCATATGACGGAGCGGCGTTCGTAGCCGCCGGAGCCATTCATAATAGCGAAACCAGAACGACGAAGCACTGCGCTCGCCAGAATTCAGAAAAAGTTTTTGCCATCTCTTGTGGGTTCTGGCGCTGGTTTCAACTGTTGGCATCGTGTGCCTCTGCTTCCGAGCTAAATGGATCGCAGACATTTGCAGACATCCCACAATCAAAAGGACGAAGAATTTCGTCTCAATTGTTATCGAAGGAGAGAGTATATAGCTGGCAGCAAAAGCCAGCTCAACTATTGTCACACCCAGGTAGAAGTTGGTGATGACACGCGCCCGTTGACGGAAAATCTGACGCTCTTGGACAAGGCTGAAGTACTGCCTCAAGGCTATAGGTGAAGGCCAGTTTGTCATATCTGTAACACGTTAGCTTTCTTCTCCGCGCCACGTGGTAGCTAGATTAGGGTTCATTTTGGATTTCGGCCACGTACCACAGGCAATATACACTGCGCTCTTCGCATGGGCTTCTTCGGCATCTAGCGTTGTCCGCGCACTGCATTGATGCCAGTTCGAATCAATGAGTATATCCGCTAGTACCTCCCATACGATGAAACTCTTGGACGCTCTTCGGGAGCGTCTCTCCACCATGGCACAAAAGCCCGTGCAAGATGTAGAACGGAGGAACCCACCCGCGATAAAAGTGCTTGGCAAAACAAGGCACCATTCCGTGTATGCCGAGCCACTATTCGAGGGGAGCTCATGCAAGCAGATGCAAAGATCGTGGTGAAATGTGCGCAAGTGGAAACACTGAGACAGTTGGCCGGTGAAATAAACATGTGGAAATTTATCTGCGCTCAGGGGACCGACCATTTTCCCTTCGTGGTACGTTTCAATCGTCTCTGGAGTGGTGATTCGACTCGAATAGGACTCCAAACTAGCCGGAAACCATCGATTTCTGGGGTCGTCCTTTAGTCTTGGACCTGCATTGAATAAGAACGCAGCCGGGAGCTCTTGGAACATGTTCAATACAGCTTTGAGTCGGTCCTCGCGGGCCGGAAGACTAACAATTTCCTTGGGAGATAGTGCGTTGGCCATGGCCAATATGCCAGGGATATCCGCAGCTTTTGTGGTGGTTCGATCGAGAAGCGCATTCCACGTCTGGAACAAGTCCAAATTTCCGGTTTTGCCATTGTTTAGCACATCGATTGGACCGAGGAGGGCAGTGGTGATACGTTGGTAGATGCATCCTCGCAACGTCGGGCTCATGGGGGGATGATGTGTCCTGCCGCCGGGTCCCTGGTCTTGTGCAGATCTTTTGATGTCTTCCACAAGTCGATGGAGATTTACAGAGCGTCCTTGAATGGAGATATATAGCTCCCATGCCGCTGTAGCTTCAGCGAGTGTCCAGCAACGGTCGAGCCACTTCATGTTGTATAGGCTGAATGCTTGGTCTAACCAGGAAAGCTCGAAGAAGTTCGTACCTCCTTCTTGTAAGGAGTTTTCTCGCACAATCACTGAAGCGGCAGACGCAAACGTAAGGTCGATCTTCTGGATTGCGATCTTCTTCGACGACAGTCCTCCGGCTCCAGTATGCGTCTCTGTTGGAGGGATGCACAATGTATCCAACCAGATATATATGCGCTCGCTAGGAGGAGCCGCAAAATTCTTTGCCTGACGAGTTTTTCGAACTTGTTCCACGATATCTTCCAACTGGCAGGCAAGAATGGCATTATTCGATTCGTTTCCCAGTCCCTCAGACCAAATGTGTGAAATGGCATAATATTCATCAGTATAATTGCTCTCGACGCGGATATTGTTTGCTGAATCGCAAGACAGGATGGGAAATTTGGTATTGTTTGCGGAGCGTTGATAGATGTCATTGAGATGACGGGTAGACACCGATACAAGCTTGCAGTTGCTGCCAAGGCAGCGCGTCGAATGCCTTGGATTGTAACCCTGAGGTGACAAACGATCTGCCTGGCAGAATTCCTCTCCGCATTGACTATGCTCATTCCTGTCGCTCGTTGTACCATGGCCACGGATTAAAAGAACGTAAAGGCAGATTGAGTCGAGCTGGGAGCGCATTCTCCTTAAGCGTTTTGGGCACCAGTATCCGCCTCGCCGTAGTTCCTCCATAAGATAACAAGCAGGAGTTGGTTTCACTCGTCGGCCCCTGGAACCATCATGACTGCACTCCACGTCCTGATTCAGGGTAGATTCCAATGCCATCTTCATTGGGTAAAAGAGCTCCTCCAAGAAATCCATCATCCGTTTTGGTAATGAGAGTGGTGGGTCCGGTGATGTAGGCCAGCAGCTCAGAAGGAAGCTAGACAGAGTTTCCACCAAGATCTTTACCGAGCAGACAATAAGTTTGCTTTGGTGTTGCAGGGTTACCGAGGGATCCCATTCGTCAATCCGGTTCGCCAGTAATGTCACAAACTGTAGAACTTCGAGCTTTTCGCGGCAGCGCTTATCGTCGTAAAGCCCCGGCTGCTGCGTAGTGCGGAAACAATACTCTGCTAGTCTTTTCGATGAGACCATATCACAATCTGATCTCTTCGTCACGAAGTCTTCGCGGCATGGAAAGTTGGGAAAGAAGTCCTCCAGAAGGTCAAAGTAAAGCCAGGATTGAACGATTCGTTGAAATTTGTCTGTTTGTGCTTCTTTCAATTGCAAGATGCACTGAATATTGTTGACTCCATACCTGCTACTCAGCGACTCAAATGGTCGTAAATGGCCATTCAGAATAGTCCCTTCGTTATACGGTAGGTACGGTATCTCTGGAGGACGGGTTTGAAGTCCGAGAAGAAGACTAATGTGGTCCATGGTGGATACTTTCTTGGCTTCCAATGATGGGCTGTTACTTGGGTTTGGTAGTGTTTTGTGCGAACTTCTGTTGCTTTTGAGAAGTCACGAGACAACGAGTAAAGAAGAGAGCATGTGAATAATTTTACGAGACGACGATTGATTGATGATATTGAATACCTTCTGAAGCCTGGAGATTCTGGTTACTTCAGTTGTCTGCTTTTTCTTCCTCGTGCTGTGTCTGCCTGAGCTGAGCTTCAGCTGTTACTCAGTTAGCGAAACGCCAAGGGCTATGGCTTCCTCTATACAATTTTCGTCGAATAGAATGAGACTCGTAACTGCGCTAATATTGCGCTTAGGTGCCACATCTAGCTACATTGAGGATGCTGCATAGCGGCGCTCTGTTGGGTGGTTTATGCTGGGTCCGAAGTCGCCGACGAACGATGGAATACGAAATGCGCATCGAGCTGATAGCAGCAACGACCGTCGTCGACGACACAGACCGCCGGGTGAGTGGGCCTTAGGAATTGGTCAAGTACATACACAGTAGTATACGGTAGACGTAGTCTGGCATGTGACAAGGCCTCTCTGATTCAAGATCCCGCCATTGCCGGTAAGAGGCCTGCCAAGACGGTCAAACGGCATAGCGTGCACGTGCGCCTTAGGCAAAAAGAAAGCAAATCTTTTTATTTTGCGCCCATGTGCACTTACCCAGAATCGAACACATGCAAGATATGCCCGGCGTCGAGATTTTGCAAAAAAAAAAACGGTTGCTTCTCTTTGATTTCGCGTGTCATCCTTAGTGCAGGGGCCATGCTAATCTTCTCTGTATCGTTTCAAATTGACCAAATGCCCGAAGGCGAAGAGTTGTCAAAATGTGCAATATATATAGTTAATTTGAAAAGCTCCACACATGATCCTGCAGTAGTTGCGCTAGCTCCATGAGCTTTCGCGTATTGTGAAACAGGGGCCTGTGCTCATGCGCTAGCAATCTTTAGTACGTTGAGTCACAGCCTTCATTGATATCTACATACCAAATATATAATGCCTCATTAACTATTCCAAGATCTAAACCAAAAATTCACTTGTGTAAGCCATCGCTAATAGCCCGCAGGGTCTAGACAAAGCCGAGGATGCGCGGCTGGCTGCTCGTGCTCGTGCAGAATCCAGATGTAAATCAAACGATGGCACCACACAATCGTTTTCGGCCTCAGCTCTACATGCTTCACGTTTGGCCTTCCTGACGGCCTCTTTATACAGTACAGGCCATCGGAACTCTTAGAAACACCTAGAGCCTAGATCTAACATATGAGTGGGTAACTGGTTTTGACCGTGGCAAGAAAAAAAAAAGAGTACTGCATTCAATATGCCATCTAAAGGCGTCAAATGTTTCGCATACATCGCCGTCAATGGCGTCGAAATCGAGTACACGGTCCCCAAGCAAAGCATCAAGAGAAGGGAGCAACATCAATTCATCACCAATCACGTAGAAGTCGAGTCCTCCAATCTACCCAAATTCAAGTTTACGGGACGGTTCGAGTTCATCGTCCGGCGCGACGGTCGTGAGCTAGCAAAGCAATGGGTCGACATCAACAGCATGACCGGCAAGCTCGAAGACGGAACCATGATGAACATGGACCAAACACCCAGTATCTTCGCCGAAGATCTAATTATCGTATACGGTTTCTATGACGCTGGGCCAGGGCTAGCAAAGCTACCCAAACAGCACCAATGCTACATAACCGTCACCAGAAACTACGCGAACTGGATGCACGAGGTCATACCACAAGATAGCGAAAAGTCCAACCGGCCGTTCTACAAGATGGTCCTGCCGTCTCCGCACGATATCGGCATGAACAACATGTCGAGCAGCCTCTCGCTCCTCAAAAACGCAGGCACAGGCATCATCAAAGAAGTTTTCGGTCGCAGCGTCCCAAACGCGCTATCAATCATCAACCAAGTCGGCGACAAAGCCATCAACCGCATAGCCCCAGACGTCGTCCGCGCGCTCGCCATCACCCAAAAAGACACCCTAGATACCATCCTCCAGATCGGCGCGCGCTACTTTGAATTCCGGCCCGCAAAATGTCATCGTCAGATGCAAAAGATGAGCCCCTTGGAAGATACGTGGTATTTCCAGCACGGCGCGATTCCAGGCATGCCGTACCGCACTTTACTCACACATATCGTACAATTCCTGCAACACCACCGTGAAGAGGTCATCGTGGTGCACAACCGATGGGATGGCGTACCGAGCGACTGTCCGCGGCCCAACGACCAGGAGCTCAAAGATGTTCTCAACGATGTCCTACGGAACAAGGACTTGTGCGTCGGGAACCAAGACGATATGATGCGCAAAAGCATCCGCGCTCTCCGCAGCGAGAAAAAGAGATTGATAGTCCTCAAGGACACGGCCCAAATCTCAAACTACGACGACGATGCCAATGCGACGTTGACAGGCGATTCCATGGTCGACAAATTGCATACGATGAGTCGAGATCCACCAAAGGGACATCATCCGATCACGCTACTGCAGTGCCAGGCTACGGCGACGAATATTAGGGATGTGATTGTAGCCAGCGTGCTGAATTCAGATGTGAGCACGAGTCCGATTTTGGCTACGAAGCCCGTGTGCGATCATAAGATGTTGCCATTGCTGAGGGGGGAGGTAGGGAAGAAGTTGGTGGCGGAGGAGAGTGTTGTTGTGGTTTTGAATGACTTCTTTGATGGGGCTACGGCGGATGTGGCGATTAATCTTTGTAGAGATAGACTGGGCTGAAGGCAAGTTTTTTGAGCAACGCATAGCGGGTTTGGATACGGATGTGTTGTTATCGAGACGCTTGGGTGATTATGCCCTCGACTTCGGGAGCCCTGGAGATTTCAGCAGTCTTCTTAGTAGTGGTAATGACTGCGGCCAGCGTAGTTGTTGTCGGCACATTGTTTGGTTGTGCTGGTATCTCTTGAAAGCTACTCCCTCCAGCAATATATTTTGGTCAGACTACCTAATAAGCCCTTGTTTAATCAGTCCTGAAACTGTTTCAATAGTGCTTCAACACGTGTGATCAATTAGCGTCTTTCATGTACCCAATGCATAAGACATGCCCATGGTAATAGAGCTCGTTGGTCAGAGAATCTTGATATCATTCATGTTGTAGGTTCGTGAATCTTTTGCTTTATTCCTTAGCGCTCAGCACCCCCTTAACAGCCTCAATCACTTTTGGGAAAGCATCCTTTGGCGCAGCGACCACACCCTTATTTTCCTTGAGTGTCCTGCCGATGCCAAAGTCCAAAGGCTTGCCCCAGGCATCGCTAACTTCACCACCCGCTTCTTGTACGAGGACAACACCAGCGGCATGGTCCCAGATCTTCTCCTGGTAGGTCTTGCTGACAGGCAGTCTGAGGTAGAGATCGCCTGCTCCGCGAGCAATCGATCCGTACTTGGCTTGCGAGTCCATGCGTACTGAAGGCTTGGTGATACCGAGCTTGGACGCGATGGCAGCGTTGTCGCCTTGTGACGAGTGACCTGCTTCTACTGATTCGCAAAAGGTTGCCTGTGAGACATCTGGGAGTGGCTTCATCCTGATGGTCTTCGCTTCTTGGAGAGCGCCCTTGCTCAGGGGTCGGCTCGTGGCGCCTTGTCCCTTTACAGCGCCGAACAGTACGCCCTTGCCCTCCTTGTCATCCGCATCTTGTCCGGTTGACGAGTCGAGAGGTGCCTGGTCATCTACTGGGAGGTTGGGACAGCCGATGACACCTACCGTGGGTATGCCGTCCACCAACAGTCCTAAGCAGACAGCGTACTGTCCGCCTCTAAGGAAACCCTTTGTGCCATCGATGGGATCGAGAGCCCAGATTCTTCCTTTCCTGCCACCCTCGCTGTTTCCGCTGTCAATCGCCGCCAACATGTCATCTGCACTCTTGATGGGCCCGCCAATCTTGTCTTCCGCAGAGCTGTCGTCTAGCTTCGCGGCCTGTACTAGATCCCAAACGAGTTCGCGGAGGGAATCGTCCTTGCGCAGATCGTCCGCGTCCTCCTCTCCGACTATCTCGTCTTCTGGGAAAGCGTGCTTGATCGATGCGATGATTAGGGCCTGGGCGCCGAAGTCGCCGATTGTGACGGGGGAAGAGTCGCTCTTGGAGAGGGTGCCCTTTGAGTGGCTTGAGTAGACCGATTTGGTGAGGATCGAGGCTCGTTGAACGGCTAGGAGAGCAATCTCTAGTTCTTTGTCGTACGCCATTGTGTATCTGCTGCGACTTGAGGTGGTAGATGGAGACTTGGGAAGGACGATGTGCTGCTTCAATTGAGACAGACGAGCTACACCGCGAGAGAGCAAAGCTGGATTGAAAAGTGCGAAAGCCAGGATGACGAGAGCTAGCAGAAAGTATCTCGATGGCGCAATTCGGGTCGGCATGAGCTAACAGTCTTCCTTGCAGCTCGCCTTAGTGGGGGTGTGCCGGTATGCTAACATCACGTGATGGCTAGGCTTGGCGGCGGGCGGAGGTTTCCACATTGGTCACTGCCGCCATAGCAACAACACCAACAGCGGACTGACCCTAGCGGACGTAGACATTTGCGCTCACCATTTCCTGGATTCGGTTGATGAGATCTCCTACCCTATTAAACTGCGCTATTTGATCAGACGTCTGGCGGACACACCAGCTTTCACATCTCGTGTCAGGGTAGTAAACAAAGATCGACACATGGCTTCGACAGAACAACAGCCCGCGCTTGCGACAACGAAGCGCAAGTTCCACAAGCTCCTCGACAACCTTACTGCAAGCACATCGAACACTTCGCTCGCGGCTACTCTCCAAGAATCGAATGCATCCAGCGCATCCCTTTCCCAGCCAGATAGCCCCGAGCCCCCGAACAAGCGTCCGAAAAGTGCGACCTTGAGCCTGGAGCGACAGAGAAACATATCCGAGGGCCAGGAACGAATACGGCAACTGAAAGAACAGCTGCTTACCCCGCGAAGAGAGGGCACAATCAAAGTCATAGGAAAGACTACATTGACACCCAAGGCCTCTACACCGCGAAAAGCACCAAATTTCCAGCCGTACAGCCAAGAGCAGTTCCTCGACCGACTGAAGACGTTCGCCGACGTGAAGAAGTGGACAACGAAACCAGACGAGATCGGCGAGGTCGAGTGGGCGAAGAGAGGATGGAGTTGCGATATCTGGAACACAGTGGCTTGCAAAGGAGGCTGTGAGAATCGGGTTGCGGTCAAGCTGAGGCCGAAGCGGAAAGACGCCAGTGGGAAGGATATTGAGATGAGCGAAGATCTGGGCATCGATATTGATGACGCGCTGGTGCACCGATACGAGGATCTGATTGTCCAAGGACACGCCGCGGACTGCCTGTGGAGGAAGCGAGCGTGTCAAGGTATGCAAAACTATGTTGTGCACCATAAGAAGACCGTTAATAAAAAGAACAGAAGACATCTACCACATCCCTATCGCATCACGAACCAAGAGCTCAGCGGAGCTACTAGATCGATACCGATCCTTCAAAGCCGTAGCGGCCGACCTTCCCCTCCTCGAACACATCACCTACCCGGGCCCATCGATACACCACATACTCGAGCGCATACCACCGAACTTCTTCTCGTCACTCGCGTCCGCATCTGAAACCACGCCCCCGACCTCTCCCACGGACATGGTAGCCTTCGCTTTCGCTCTCTTCGGCTGGAGCGGCGTGTCGGAATCTCGGATTTCGCTAGCAGTATGCAACCACTGCTTCCAACGCCTGGGTCTATGGCTATCCTCCGATACGCGCTTGAAAGAGATGAGCAAAAAGCTGGACGTACCGATCGACAGTCTGCGACTCAACCTGCTGGAATCACATCGTGAACACTGTCCGTGGAAGAACGCTGAGGTGCAAGGGAACTCCAAGGACGGTCCGATCGCAAACATGCCGGCATGGCAAACTCTTGAATTTATACTTCTCGGCAGACCAAAAGATACAGCTACTACTACCCAGACCCCTCGCAAGCAACATGGTAGAAACACGGACAGCATCGATGTCGGCAGCGATATCGAATACCCACGTGGCAGCTTGGACAGTGTCGAGCGGACAGGAGGCAAAGACGGCGAGGAGGAGGAGGGAGGTGCTTCGTTGAAGGAGAAGTGGAGCAAGATCAAGGCGAAGCTGAAGCGGACGGCTAGCAAGAAGAGTCTCAAGAGCACGAAGAGTATACGGAGTACGAAGTCGGGCAAGAGCACTATGACCAAGGCCGGTGACAAGGAGAGGTCTTAGGTAGATCTTCTTCGCGGTCGGTATCGGCTGGAGTAATTTGGGGCGTGCGAGTTATTCCCATGTAACATTATATACCCGACGGCGCAAGACAGGTTAGTTGATCATGCGTGGTCGGTTGGGATGGACAATGGTATTTTACTGTATATTCGTAATAATGGGGGGTTTACCAAAGCAGATGAGTATGAGATAACGCCACTTAATGCAAAGCTCCCAGATTATCGTCTGCCAAAGTCCTGAGATGCCGTCCTTGGAAATGTTCCCAAAAGACTGATTTCTCTTCTTCTCGGAGACTCAGATATTGAACCTAGGCGTCGCCCATCTTCACATCTTCCACCTCCTCGATGTCGACCTTCATATCTCCTTCTTCTTCCTCGGCGACCATGGCCTCGGTAGCCTGTTCGCCATCACTAACGTCTCCCTCCCCGTCTGGTTTGACATCGTTCGCATCATCGACATCTCCCGCTTCCTCCGCATCCCTAGCTTTCTGCTCCGCCTTGGCCTTGTCAGCGACATGATTGATGATCTCGGTATCCTTCTCGTTGAACAAGCGTAGCAGCATCGCTCTGCGGTCGTCCTTGTCTACCATGAGGTTAGCACTACCGGGATGTCTCCACAACGAAAGCACCATGCGGAACGGAATCCCTTTCTCTTCATCCTTCTCGACACGAACGAAACAGCATCCGACATCCATCTTCTGGAGCTGGTCACCGACTTCGCCAAGACCTGTATCGCCCTCTTTCGGTAATTTGGGGAACATCTCTATGATAAGCTGGTGCAGGGTCTTCTTGTTCTCAAGTTTGACGATCCTCTTCCTTGCCCATGGCTCCAAGATCCGGATGCCTTCGTTCTGTAGCCTCCACGGTGCCTGGTTGCGGTCGAGGTCCTTCATCCTATGTGACACGAACATGACCACGCCACAATGTATGAATTTCATGCCGCGGTCCTTATTCTGGGATATGATGACTTTGGCTAGGTCCGAGGTATAGTAGATTTTGTTGAGGGAGAGACCTTCCTTGTTCTTGACCATAAACCGATCGCGCGGGAAACGGGAGTCGATACCAAAGAAGTCCATGATGAAGGCTATGGTCGGATCGTCCGAAGGGAGGTATTCAAAGTACTCCTTGTTCTGTGATTGGTTCTCGGGCTTGAGACGGGTCTCTTTAGGGGTGGAACCATTGACAGCGGCTTTAGAGTCTGAGCTTTGTGCTGATCCGTTTTCTGTCGGCTCAACAGCTGCACCTTCGTCTGTCTTAGCCTTCTTTGGGGGCGTGGTGTCGCCAGACTCTTCCAACTTGCGCTTCAAGGGGGCTGCAACGTCAGAAATATCGTCCTCGGCTTTGGTGGCATCCGCTTCAACCACGTTCTCGGCAGGGGTGGGAACGGATGACTCTGTCGTTGTCTCGGCTTGTGTCTGTGATCGATGCGCTTTTGCGGCGTTCTCTGGGTTCTGTACTTGGGCGATCTTGATGTCATCGAGCTTCTCAAGCACGGCAATGAAGAAACCTCCAGTGTCTTGCAAGTGAGGATAGACGCGGATGCAGTGCTCAAGCGGGATGCGCTCTTCTGGAGATTGTGGTACAGGCGGGAAACATCCGGCAGTGATCTTGGTAGAAAATTGACGTTCAGGCTCCTCGGCTTCGTACTTCGCCTTTGCTTTCTGATATGCCTCCCAGTTGGTGAACATGTGTGCGGTCTTCTCGCCTCCTGCTGTAACGGATGACGTATCAAGGACTTTCCACACGCTAAGGCCAGGCTTTCGCTTGAGGTTGGGCAGGTTATTCGAGCAGTCCACCAGACGGATCTTCGAGTTGCCTCCACACGCTTCAATAGCCGCAGCGACGACTGCTTCATTCTCTACAGGGTTCATACTGCAGGTGGAGTACACCATGCGACCGCCCTTCTTCAACATCTGCAATCCACGGAAGAGAATGCGCAACTGTAGGTTGTGTAGACCAGTGCCGTCTTTGGGTGTCCACTTTTGCCAAACGTTGGGGTTCTTTCGCGCTGTGCCATCGCCCGAGCATGGCACGTCCGCCAGTATCCTGTCGAACTTCAAGTATTGCTTTTTCTGGCCATCGCTCGATAGTTCGATCGAGGGGAAAATCGAGGCATCGTGCTGCGTGACGATGAGATTGGGGAAGTTGAGTCGCTTGACCTGGTGGACCAACATGCCGGCGCGCTTGTAGTCGGAATCATTGGCAATAAGAAGGCCCGTCGAGCGTCCGTCGTCACTGTAGTCGCCTTCGTCCTCCAGATCAACAGACTTGCCATTCGCTACCCGTTGTACACGCTCTTCTTCGTCGCCGTGTATCATCTCAGCCAACTGTGCCGACTTGCTGCCCGGTGCGGCGCACATGTCGAGGACCACCATACCCGGCTTCACGTCGAGGAAATGTGGAGGGATCATGCTGACGACCTCCTGTCTGCTGATGTTTCCGGACGCGGCTTCTGCGACGAGGAACCTCTGGAAGTCGGCGAAGGGCGCATGTCGTCGAATGACCTTCTTGTGCGTCTTCATGTGCCAAACGAGCTCGTCGGGAAAGGCCTGCACCGGTTCCGGAGGCGACACGGGCTTGCCTTCGAATTTCGTGGACGCAATCGCCGGAACGTATCGCTGCTTGAAGATTTCGCGCACAGCGAGGGCGTCGGATTTGGTGCCGGTGAAGCGAAAACTGTTGGGCAAGTCGGCCTGGAGAGCCTTCCACATCTCCTCGAATTCGGACTCTTCGAGGAAACCGCCCATGCGGTAGTAGCTCTCGAAGAGGTCATTCTTGCGCTCGATGGTAGACCATGGCTCCGTGCGCGTATCTCTGCCACCACCACCACCGCCGCCGCCACGACCTCTGCCTCTACCGCGAAACGGTTTGCGATTGCCGCCCTGCACAAAATCAGTACGCTAGTTGTCGTATACATGGCGCATGAAGCAACTACTCACGCGACCTCCGCCTCTTGCCATTGCTCTGTAGCGGTCTGCGGGAATTAGAGAATTGGCGAACTTGCAGCAGTTATCGCAATTGCAAGTTGTTGGAATAGCTCGAGGTACTCAGGAAAATGTCGACAAGCTTCGAGGAGTGGGCCAATGGAGCGGGGCATGAGAGCGTAGCGCCGCTCTTGGCACAGCACTAGCGCCCGCACAGCAATTTCGACTTCCCCAACCGAACTGTCTCTCTTCAGCTTCCCGACAACCAACAAGGCTCTACTAACCACCAGCAAAATGGCCCGCACATCGTGAGTATACGCGCTATCTACGCTTAATATGTCCTCATGCTAATTCTCGCAGCGTCCCCACCCAGAACGACATCGCCGTTCCCGAGTCGGTGCTCAAGAAGCAGAAGGCGCACCAAAAGACGACCGACTCGCAAGCCGCCGACCTCAAGAAGAAGCGTCAGGTATAACAGTCTCCCACAACCTGCGCAAGCAGATAGGAGCATCATGGTTGCTAAGATCTACTTAGGCAAGCCGAGAAAAGCGCAAGGTTATCGCAGAGCGCGCGCAGAAGGCATGCACACCCGTTTATACACCATGCACACCACACCAGTCCTAACTTCTTCAGTACAACCAAGAGTACCTCAAGGCCCAGAGGGACGTCATCGACGCAAAGCGCGCAGCCAAGAAGGATAACTCCCTCTTCATCCCCGCCGAGTCCAGGCTCGTCTTCGTCGTCCGTATCAAGGGGTACGCAGCCTCGTTTGAATTCGGGAAACTCACGTACTGACTTGGGCAGTATCAACAAGATCGACCCCAAGAAGCGCAAGACCCTCCAGCTGCTCCGTCTCCTCCAGATCAACAATGGCGTTTTCGTCAGACTCACCAAGGCCACCAGCGAGATGCTGAAGATCGTGGAACCCTTCGTCGCCTACGGATACCCCAACCACAAGACTGTCCGTGAGCTCATCTACAAGCGTGGATACCTGAAGGTCAACAAGCAGCGTCTTCCCATCACCGACAACGAGCTCATCGAGGAGAACCTCGGCAAGTTTGGCGTCACCTGCATTGAAGATATCGTTCACGAAATCTTCACCGTTGGCCCCAACTTCAAGCAAGTCTCGAACGCTCTCTGGCCCTTCAAGCTCTCCTCACCCACTGGTGGCTTCCGCACCCGCAAATTCAAGCACTTCATCGAGGGCGGTGACCTTGGTAACCGTGAGCAGTTCATCAACCAGCTCGTCAGGCAGATGAACTAAGCTGTGGGGCTTGTATTTGGGTGGAGTAACGGTTAGCTTCAAACGATACCATGAGAATCACGATTGCTGGTTGCCCACTTCTCCAACGGGATGGAAGGGCAGGCCGAGCCACTTGCTCTGGTTAGCTTAGACAAGTCTTCTGTGCATCAGCCGATGAGACAATTCAAAAAGTTGATTACCATTTTTTGACCGTGTTCCCTTTCGTCGGGACTGTCGTATAACATGCAAGCTCTAGGTGTTTAATTATTCGTTGGACATAATCTTCGCAATCGGCTTACATTTAGACGCTCTACTCGCCATTCGGCTTCGGGTAGTGATTTGGATCTTATTCGTGGGAAGCGTCGCGAAGGTGATGACGGATCTGGATAGTGACTAACGATTGTGTAAGAGAGTGAGGTCCTTCCTTAGGTACTTGGTGGTGTTGGACTCTAAGAGAACCCAAGGACGCAACGGCGAGAAGAAGAAGAAGAGTAGTTGTTAGTTTCCACTCGATATACAGAAAGAAAGGATCGAGTTTATAAAATAAATCAGATGTCTATAGAAGAAAATGAAATGAAAACAAAACAAAACGCTTCCAAAATGCGGGAGACGCTCGCTCCAAAATGCCATGATACTATTTCCTGGACCGGTACCGTACCTCCTTTGGCCCCCGCCCCACCCATCCCATTTATCACTCTGAATGGAATGCGATATATATTCTTGGGTATCAATTGTTAGATTCCCCCGGCCGTTGAAAAAAGTTTCCTTTTACCCCCATCCCTTCCCATCCCTTCCCTCCTCCTCTGCATCAATCTGTATCTGTTCTGTCCCGCTCGGGGGCTTATCATGCGTGGCTAATGTTTTCAAAGACATGCCATGCTGCCGTATAGGGGATAGACTGTTGTGCCTCTCCTCCTCCATACCATAACAGCTCGCAACTCTCATCTCGTGACTCGACTAGCCTGCATGCTTCCTTGTGTGATAGTATATATCTCCGCCTCAAGCTGTCAACGTCGTAGTAGTAGTAGCAGTAGTAGGCGTAAGCACATCTTCGCCTACTCCGTCCTCACCAACGGACTCGGTAACAGACGTACTCTCCCCACCGGCGTCCAAGTCATCGGTATCGATATCCGCCTCTTCGCCCGTGTCGTGGACATGCTCATCCTCAGCCTCATCTTCTTCATGTACATGTTCAGGCTCAACGTCGACAGGTACATGTAGGATATGAGCGCTCATGCCATGTACATGTGTCGTTACCGGAAGTTGCATATGCACCAAGCCCTGCTGCAGTGTTTCCATATCCTCTTGAAGATGCTCGGTCATCTCGACATTATTTTCCTCATCGTCCGAGTGGTCATAAGTGTGGTGAAAGGGCGAAGGCCCGGATGCGCTGACGGTCGTTATATTTGCTGGTTCCTCAACGAAGCCGAACTCGGTGGTCACTGTGATGGAGTCTGGGCTTGGGATCGGCAGCTCGTGCATCGAAGAAGTGGACGGGCGATCGGCTTGTAGGGTCGTGCTGTCGTCATATACACTAGCAAAGAATTCGTACATCACACCAGCAAGCTCGTCGGCTTGTCCTCGCTCTTCCTTGTCTTTGGCGAGTTTGGCTATCGCACGAAGCTCCGCTTCCTTCTTAGCCTTAACTTCAGCCTCCAACCGGCACTTAGCGCGGACCTGGGTTTTCCGTGCGCACGTGGGGCAGTGAAAGTTGACTGTGCAGAACGTGCATGTGCATGACGGGTTTAACGTGGCGCATTGCTGAGTGACATCTGTTAGCCTTGAGAAACACCAATCGTAGATAGAAGGAGTGTACTTACATCGCAAACCAGTACAGCACACTCTGAACACTCCCTGATGAGTGCCGGACATTGCGGTCTGTTGTCTCCTATCGGTCTAGGATAACAGAAGTAAGCGCCACAGCCTTCCCACTGAACAGGATGTCTTGGATTACACGGCAGCGGAAGAGGATTCGTAATCGGATTGATAGGAGCGCGCGGTGCGTTAGCAGGCCAAGCATTGGAAGGTCGACCACGAACGCCAGATACGCTGAAAGAACGTGGGCGTGCAGAGCTGACAGGAACGAAGGACAGTGAGGTTGCAAGTTGAAAAGGATCGGATGTGGACATGGAGTTGAAAGATGTTGTGGCAGACATGTCAGTTGACGAGTGTTGAAGTTGAGGCGGAGCTACGAGAATCTGCGACTGCGACATTGGCGTTTCAGAAGACTCGGACTCGTTGTCACCAGTGGAGTAGAAGTCGATATGCGAGGATGATGCGGTGGGTGTGCGTTCAGGATCTGGTGTGCTCGCCCTATTGGGATTGAACTCCGGAATGACCAGACGCTGTGGAGGTTCGTTATGCGACCTCACATGATGGCGTTCGGTAATCAGTTCGCGATAGCCGCACTTTCGAACCTTGAGCGCCCTGAAATCGTGCTCTTTGCAGATAGGGTTCTTGCAGGCCCGACATGACACTTTCCATCTGAAGCTCCGGTAACAATCGTTACATAAACCCCTTGGACAGGTCTGCTGCTGGAGTTCCACCGACTCCTGCTTCAAGTACGACAGGATGTCAACGTCCTCGCCAAGCACGTACTCGTACAGACCATTGTTCTTTAACTCGCGACTATAGTCTACTGGTCGAAGCGTGTTGCTGAAGTCGGGATCCTCGAACTCCTTTGTACGTGGTAAAGGCGCAGCTCGAATCTTGTCCGCGCCTCTGCCGCCTAGTCCGGTACCGACGACAGCAATACCACCCCCACCGGAGAATATAGGCTCCAGGCAGCACCACTGCATGTTGAGCTTCGGAGGTTCTCGATTTGCGGGTGGAATCGGCATGCCGTTGTTCATGTTCCCGCCATCCTCCGAATCGGACGAGTCATCGTCATGTGCGTTCTCGTTCATGAGGTTTGGCGAGCGGGTTGCGCCTGGGGCCCACCAGAAGCGGTTCCGTTCCACCTTCTCTTCTCGGTTCCTGTCCTCTAATGATGCAGAAGATGCAGATGCTTGTGCGAGTGTGCCGCCCACTGTACTGTTGTTGCCAAAAGCCAGGCTTTGGAAATGTCGTGTCTTGGCTCGTTTCCTTGGTATCGGCCTGTTGAAGGCACAGCTCGCGCAGAGCGTCTTCCGACACCCCATACAGTGCATGCGGACACTGCACGACTCGCACCGCTCCAGGATGACGTCGTTGCACTGCGCACAATTGATGTGCTCGACGAAGGCAGTATGGCTTCTTCGTAGATGCGCTGGGACGTGTTTGCCCTCTCCCGCTGAGGCTCCGTTCTCGGGCCCCAGCGGTTCGCCATCCTGTCCTGTTTCGGCAATCTCCCACAGCCTGCCGTCGTGATTGCCCAGGTTTTTTGTGCCTTCGACGGGTCCTAGGCGATTACTCGATCTCCACAGCCTATCGAAAGGCACCCACACCTCCATATTCTGCGGCCCTGCTCTTCCTTGGTGATAGTCTTTCCGGCGGAAGCACCTGCCTCCGGGACTCGGACACCACGCCGTATCCGTCCATATCCCCAGTTGGTGGCATATCTCGATGAGCTGGTGGGTGGGATCGGAATCGGAATCTCTGCGGACTAGCGAGGAGGGGAGGTAGGGGCGTCGCCGGTGGTGGCGACAGCGGTAGGTATAGAGGCTGGTGAGAGCGAGGTCTTTCTGCATCCACGGTGCGTCCTTGAGGGTATACGGTTCTAGGAACGGGACGATGTGGTACTTGATAGAGACGTTCTTGCAGCCGCGGACAGATAGGTGTTGCAGCGTGTCGATGCGCGGTGCCAGGACACTGCCCACGAGCGCTATGCCCGTCACGGCGGTGTTGCAGAGATCTAAGCTGGTTAGCCGTGTGCCGTTGGGCGATATGATCTGCTTCAGCAGGGCGTCGAACGAGTACGCTTTCGACTGGCGGTCCCGGCCTTCGGGCGTCTCGTTGCCGGGCGAGCCTACGGTGGCGGCAGGCTGGGGCAGCCTGAAGGACAGCGTCTTCCATGCCAGCGGGTACTTCTGCAGGAAATGGCGCAGGTGCGGCGACGTGTGGTAGACTTGGAGCAGGGTGACGGTGGAGATTTGCGCGAGGAGGGATTCCAGAATGGGCGGGTAGGCGGTGACGATGGATTCGAAGAGGCTGAGCGGGGCCTCGTGTGTGCCGTCGCCGCCGCCGTCCGCTGTTATCGCCTCGGTATGGGTGGTTGTTGGCTTGGTGCCATAGCGGGCCGTGGTGGTGGTGGTGGTGCACGCCCAGAAGTCCGTCTGGCTGTGGTGCTGGTGCGTGGCCATGCTTCCTGGCTGCTGCAGAGCGAAAGGAAAGGTGTCTGCCGATTCACGCCTGGAGAGACAGCGGGCGGCATGCAGAGCGCAGCGCGAGGGTCGTGTCGCGCAAGCGAACGAGCGAGGTCGTGTGAGAGAGGCCTTGGCCAGCCGTCGGTCGCAAGCCGGGGCCAAGGATGAAGGCGATCACTTTGCCGTCTCCGGACGATCTTGCTACTACCGGAACCTCACCCACACGCAGCTGCAATCGAAGAGACCTTCACACTGACATCCGGCCCCGCCTGTCGATTTGCTGCAGCCAGCGCGAAACTTGATGTGCCAAGGTAAGACTACAGTTTGAGACATGCATTCGGCCCTCCTGGTGTTGGAATGCGGCCGCCGATTAGCCTATCATCCATTGGCACATTGCAGTGCTACCCTTCAGCCTTACCGCCGCCGCCTTTGCTATCGCGTACGAATTCGTTTCACACGATCAGAATACCGTATCGCATGCACTTCCTTGTAGACGAGTTCAAACTACCATTCGCATCGCCTCGTCGCATTTGCTTATCCTTATCGCTCACTATCTGGAACCCCCCGACGCACAGTACGTAAGTAAAAGAAAGCAAAAAAACCCCCCTAAAACATCCAGTTACCCTCCGTATCACGATCCTCCAGTCCGTCGAACAGTACAATATCCCAATCGAGATCACAGTCCGATCCATCTTCCAGCGAGGGCCACAGTGCGTTGTGAATAAAGGAAAAACAAGGTACATGTTCTCCCGTAGCCGTAGCATTCAGCAGTTTGCCCGCGTCAGAGTCGACGTCGAACACGGGCCGTACAGGCGGCTTCTTGAACTCCAGTTCCACAGGGCCAAAGAAAGGTATCGTGATGCGTGCTTTGCCAGCCGGCTGTTTGGCTGGATCGAGCGAGGAAAGCATCTTCTTCAGTATCAAAGCGCTGCGTGCTGCAATCTTCTCGCGTGGACTCGCGTTGGCGAGCTTTTCCATCTCAGCAATAAGACGGCATATCATGGCAAAGTCG
The DNA here is from genome assembly GCA_010015605.1 of Decorospora gaudefroyi. Classification (NCBI taxonomy): domain Eukaryota; kingdom Fungi; phylum Ascomycota; class Dothideomycetes; order Pleosporales; family Pleosporaceae; genus Decorospora; species Decorospora gaudefroyi. The sequence goes on from ML975314.1 coordinate 19,462, forward strand.
GTCCCCTTGGTTTTCTTCACCTCGCTCTTTTCTCTTGTGCCTAGTTCGATCACTATGTCGAGCGTGAGTGTAACGGCCGCAATGAACACGCCGATCTCGGCATATCGACAACACGCCTGGGTGATGCTTGCGTTTCGGAGTGCGAACCATCTCATCAGGACGTTACGACTGGCTTGCAGTGCCGTGACCTTGGAGTAGTCGTATCGGTGGTCGCGATGTGCCCTAAGCAGGTAGGGCAAGTGGATGAAGATCTTCGTCTCGAAATGCCAGAGCTGCACCATGAGTCTCTCCAGGGCAGCATGACACTCCGGTGACCTTGCCGTCGGCGGTATGTTGGGTACTTCCCAAAACTCTTTTGGCATCTCTCTCATGCTCAACTCCAATTTCTCGTCGAGTGCCAGTGCCGTGGAATAAGACTGCGGTGATACATTCCGATCAATCTCCGCCGCTTCCCGGGTGATTGCGTTTATTCTTGAACGATGAACGAGGTGTGAGTCGGCGTTCTCGGCTAGTGGATAGTCGTCGGCACCGAAGGGGAGGCGGAGATGTAGCCCTAGATATCGGTCGAGATCCACAAACGTGCGCCAGATCGCCTTTGCGTTGGACATAGCTGGGATAGGTGGACTGGTGTCATCTTGGTTGATGATACGCTGGAAGCCCATAAGATACGCCAGGCTAAGGCCCCGCCGAACGATTAGCCAGGACTGTCGAAGCGAAGCACTATTCATATGATACAGAGCTAGAAGCATCAGAGTCTCGAGCCCATGTAGTGTCATCATCTGTTCGTCAGAGGAAGTCACAAGTGACGTTACCGTGGACACATATTTCTGCATCGTCGCCTCCAAGTTCCATATGCTGGTTAACCGCGCGTGCTCAAATTCCGGCGGCAGTAAATTGATGCAGATGGCCAAGTGCAGGAGGGTGCGGGCAATAATGACAACTCTTTCTTTTGCGACAGCCTGCATATCCAGAGCGTAGGATTGTTCATCTCTGTTTACGTAGATGTCTCGGGACGCCCGATAGATACCGTCCAGGATCATCCAGCCGTTCGACGATTCGAAGATAATATCCGCATCATGCTGGGAGGGTAGCAGGGTAGCTAGAGACCGACGAATGCTTTCGCGCCTAGACCAGTACCCCTTGTCTTGCTCATCCACCAATGTGCGGATTGACGGTGGCGAAGTCCATGTCTGGGCACCAAGCTGTTGATGTTAGTGAGGAGAAAATAGGACATGGCATGATTGACATACAATTCCGTCGCCTATCGATGACAAGCTTTGCGTATCATGGGAGGACTCGAGTGGAGGAGACCTACTCTCCTTCTCGCTAGGGCCAGAGGCGGCGAGAGTAGAGCTTTGCGGCGTAGCACTTGAGGCACCAATAGTGGAACTTTTGCGACAGACAAACCTCTCGAAGAGTTGCTCGAGCTTGTTTAGTCGCTCACCAATATGTCTTGCACAAGTATTTTCCTCCTCTACCCGATCCGGTCCCAAGCTGTTGACGCTGGCATGGGAGCTCATGTCACTTTGGCTTGCAAACCCCTGAGTCTTCCGCTTTTTGCCTGCCCGAAGATTAGTATGCCGTCACTAAAGCCTATAATTCCAAATTTCAGCTCTTACATTCCCAGCAAGCCCGACGGAGACCCTTTGACGGCCTCTTTCTGCTGAAATCGTTACAGGTATTGCTTAACGAGTCCATGATAGTTAGAGCGGCGATCTGAGGTATATCGATACCTCCTTTGCAGACCTGGTACTCTTTTTCCAGGTCGAAACATGTTGTACAAGGGCAGTTATGCTACTTTCATAGCTGGGGTGAAGGTTGGCGATGGCGATTGCTTAGATGCGGGAGCTGACTGTTGTGGCGCCGGCCGGGATTCGTCCGCACTTAGGTAGGAGATTAAGCCCGCCCAACTACTGCACCTCGGTACATCGAACAAATATCACGATGTAAAGACCTCACATAGTTAAGCATTTTTCGTGCAGTATGTATACCGAATGCAAGACTCCAGGACTATTGTTTTCCTCAACTGTCAATTCCGGCCAATTACTCTGTGGCCGGCTCATATGATGCTCCGACGGAAATAGGGCTTGACGCGCCCAGAACTTCCTATCTCCGTCTACGTCTCGTGCGACCCCGACCACACATTGTATAAGCATGTGGCATGTGCTATATAAACGCGAAGAAATTGCCTCCGGAGTCGCGGATACTTCGAGGCGGCCAACATGACATTCAAAATCCTACTTTCAGGGGTTACTGGTCGCATTGGGTCACAGGTTCTGCATCAAGCGCTCCGAAACCCGTCCGTTTCCTCGGTGATCGCTTTATCACGACGCGCCATCCCTGATCTGGAAGGATGCAAGAAAGTGGAGGTAGTTTTGCTCGATGATTTCACGCGATACTCCGACGAAGTGCTCTCGAAGCTTTCTGGTGCCGATGGATGCATCTGGTAAACAGAAAATTTCAGGTTGCGTCCGTAATGGCTGATAATCGTCCAGGTGCATGACGACGACTGCTGGAGATTCCATGCTGGAATTGGAATATCCTAAGGCCTTCGCAGACGCTTTCGCCTCAACAATGGTGAATGATACAAAACGCTTCCGATATCTACACATCTCAGGGGCCATGGTTGAGCGAGACCAGACCAGGACGCTCTGGTTGAAAAGCTCAATGCGGAAAATCAAGGTATGCCACTTTTATAGGTTGTCGGGCGCACTATGTGTCGGCAATCTCGTACATCACAACCCCAGCGGAAGAAAACCGCTGATCTCGGGACAGGGTCAAGGTGAACTCCAAATGATTGACTTTTCAAGGAACAATGAAAGGTGGGAAACAATCATAGCGCGTCCGGGCATGGTCGTGCAGAGAGGCAGTCTCGTTGGAGAGGCTTCAATGATGGTCGCCGGCTCATCGGGATCATTTATCAGATTTGACGAACTTGCGGTTGCACTCGTCGATGTTGTGATAAATGGAAGCGACGAGCTCTTACTGCCCCAGGTCCTGCTGGAACGGGGCCAGAGGTTGATGCGAGACGCAGGTGAAAATCAGCGTCAGTTCACGTAAGCCAACAAGCAGAGGTATCGTAATGGAGGTCTGGCATGATCCATTTGGTCCAAGAGTAAGCGACAAAGTGTCGCACACAAGTACCGTACTGTTCCTTTGAAAATAGCAGATCTTTCCGTGTGAACGTAGCCGTCGAGGACGCCCCGCATAGGCTGCCGAATCGGCGCAATCGACAGTCTTCATATTACGCTATCTGTTGGTATACCCAAACGCCGATGCAATGCAATGCAGTGCTAGCCCGTAGGAGAATCATTTAGGCGTACATGTCGTCGTAGTCTTCTTCATCATCGTCTTTAGACGCTGGCGGTGGTTCTTTCTTCTTTAAAAGCTCTTTGCGGTCCAGGGGACATGTGCTATTTAGCTTCAGCCACGGTCCTATGCAGTCCAAGTCGAAGCGATGGTTCTCGTGGCAGGGCAACTGGACTACGAGCGGATATTTGTCTATGTGACGCGATGGGTCAGCAATTGCCCTCCTCAGCGCGGTGCATGATGCGAGACCTACCATCAAGAAACGGGTTCACACAAATGGGGCATGTATCCGAAGCCTTCAAGGCCTTCTTCGGCACCCTCTCCAATTCGTCTAGGAAGCTATTAGGGACGCCTTTGAGCTCTGTTGGCGGATCATCTGCGTTCTGTCGCAGCATTTCGATCATGTTTGCCAGCAAATCACCTCCCCCGCTGTCCTCGTCCGCCGGTCGTCCGCGCATCGTCTCGAAAGCGTTGGCGAGCAAGCGAAAAGCCGCCGCCATGTTCTCGGGTTGCGGTACGGCATGCGCATTCGTGTGCGCCTGTGGATCTGACGTGTCTACCAACTCAAGCTGCGAGAAGAATGTCGAGAGATCTGGTCGGCGTGGTGATTGTTCCGGCTTCTCGTCTTTGGTAGAGATGTTGTGCTCAACTGCTTCATGTCAACTGCTGTACTCCGCCTGCTGGCATGTGCGTGCACTCACCCTCGTAGCCAGACATGGTGGCAGAAGTCCCAGTAATGAAGTTGCAGACGGTTGCAGGCTTGTGTCAGCTAATGTGGTCGCCAGCTGAATTTATGAAGCTACGCAAAGCAACGCGTCACGATTGGAGCCTGTGACGCGGAGAAAGTGGCCCCGCGACTGTGTGGCTGCGGTGTGGCGCAACGGCCACTAGCCATGAGCGGCCTAGTTGTACAAGCCACACCTAGGTTCTACGGAGCCCTGGAGTGGAACACCACAAAATCGCCGTTTCGTCGCAGCTTCCTTTGACACGAAAAAGTCACCGGTGCCCAAAACTGGAGAGATATACTGTAATACCCTTTGTCTCATCAATAAATTATCGGGCATTGTTCATCACAAATATGATACAGACTTTCACTTTACTATTGAATCTTCATTCCGCGAACATGCATGTAGCCCACTCGATTTTGGGCCGATAAAATCATCTTGCTCGGCCTGCGGTAGGTACGCATCCTGGTTCGAACGTTATGTATGCTGCCGCCGTAGAGGCACCACACTATCCGAAGATTCGTACATGCGCCTCATATCAGTGAACATCGATGCGGCCACGCGCTCAAGCCTTGTCCCCCATCAACTTCTTTGCTGAAGCATCCGCTTTGTCTTGGTCCTTCTTCTCCAGCCTCTCCACCTCCTCGTCAATGCGCTTGAAGCTCCAGTTCTGCGCGAGACGTCAATATAACCAATGGTATTACCGGCTCTCGATGATGCATACCTTGAAGAATGGTGGATAGCTAGGCACGAAATTAGCGTTTGGGTGTATAGGTTCGTAGAGTTTACGTACAGGAACGGGCGCAGGTCGAAGCGGTTGTCATCTGGCGAGCTTTTTGGGCGCAAGGTTAATATCGTCTCGAAACTTCTGGGTGATGGGCGTTACTCACTATGCCTCGGCATGATAACTATCAAAATGATAGGTTAGCGAGACTTCTGCAGTATAGTTTGGACGTATGACTGACCTAGGCGTCTGTGCAAAGTGGAAATGAACAATTAGTTATGAGCTTACACAAGAAGCAGCAAGGAACGTACCCTATGTATGGTCAGCAAATTTACAAGAACGCACCGGCGTAGTGACATGTCTTCCTCAGCCTGGCGCTCAGCATTGTAGAATACTCTGAACAAAACCTGGTGCAAAGCTATCTGTTGCGCGGAGGGGATTGCTCACATGGTCGTCATCTTGTGCCTATTAATCGCGCTAAACAGGGTCAGTAATGAGCATACCCTTGTTCGACATGACATACTAGTAGTGGAAGAAGCGCTTGACCTTGACCTGAATTGAGTCCAAGTTAGCATTGAGCTTTAGTGGTCCCACACCAGAGTATATTGATAATGGGCAACAGGCACACGCACAGCAACTTCTCGAGGGGTGTATTCATCAGACCACTCATGCGCAAGACGAATCCAGGTGCCGTACTAAAGGAGATGATAAGTCAGCAAGGGCTCATGGAAGAAGCTACACCGTACGCAAGGAATACGTACCGGGCCAAGCTTTCTCTCCTTCCGACAACGGCTTGCACGAGGTTAGTGCATGCTTGAATAGTGAGCAAGTCGACTTATCAAATTCTGAGAGTTCGGCGTACTACGCGATGTTAGTATATGACCAAGAAGATGCTTTTTCGGATGCACTCACAGTCATCCCCATATCTGCTTCGTCTGATTGTGCATATCTACAATTACTGTTAGTTCATGTGAAACGTTCTGTTTGGCGCCAACTGCTACAAACCCTTCTGTCAGAGGTTCCAACTCCTGATATGGAATTAGCGCGAGCATTGCACATAAAAATGAGGGCCAGCCTACCGCTGTCGGAGTTGCTTCGATGAACTCCCTGAGAATAGGAAATTTGAACTGTTCTGCGGCGTAGCCGATGAACTTTTTGAGATCTACTTTGGATATAGATCCAACTAAAAATATAAGCTTCGAATTGCTGTTCGGATGATGGGCTTACTTGGGTTGATGTCCTAAAAGAGCATAGCATCAGCAATCCGGTCGTAAAATCTGTGGTAAACGGTCACTTACAGCGCTCGAGCAATCGTACTTCGTTACTGGATTTTATCGTTAGCGCTTCCTTCCAGACCATCTGCACGAGAAGGAGGTAAAAGTTTGACATACGATATCCGCGAAGACACTCATCTACCTATAGACGGAGATACAGTATCAGTATACCACATGTTAATTTGGGGGGCCGTTCCTCACGTTTCCTGAAGCGAGCACCAGGAGGCTACCACCCGAAGGCCTCTCCCGAGCCGTAGGCAGCATTTGAGCAAAGTAGTAAGCTTGACCAGTAAGGTTAGTAAAATGTCCAGGGGCAGGTGTAGATATCTGGTGATATAATGGGGTTTGCCAAAGACGTACTGCGCAATGTTAGCATGGTACCAGGAAGAAGAACAGGGTAAAAGTGGACGTGATGGTACTTACCAAGATACCATGCGAGACCTTGCTTGAATGCTTTAACGATGTGAGGTTAGCGGAGCTCAGAACATATGTGTTAAAACGTCGACTAACTTTTGAAGCGCCAAGTTTTCCGCGGGCTGACCACCATGCGCCCTGAAGCGAGGTGTAAAGCCGGTGGCTTTTGCAAGGAGATTTTTCTGGCTGTGGTAGATCTCATCTATATCAACGGCTAAGTGATAGCTTCCCAGAGCGGTGCTGAGGCGTTCAGCACGACTTCTCGTCTCTGAGCTTGACTGCTCACTAAATACAAGCATGGTATGTCAGTGTCACACTGCATAAGTCTTCTCTCTGAGCACTTACGACATTCCGAAGAAGGCGGTATGCAGAATCGCATTGCAGACTTCTTGAGGGCTCTCGGGTAGCCAACCTTCTTTGTGATAGGGACCTGCTATGCGACGAATGTCGTCAATGACCTGCGCTTCTCCTTCGCATACAGCCTTGTATACTTGTAAGCACATGGAGTATCTGAGTTACTATTAGTTGACATACACTTCGTCGGGGAATTCAACACTTACACGAGCGTAGCTGTGGCCTAAATATTTTGAAACCAAGTTAGTGGAGGTCTCAAATGCATTCCGTCATCGGGAAGTCGTACGCAGCTGTCTATCCCGCCACTCAGAGGTAGAAAAAAGCCGACTGATCCAGACCTTCGAAGGTAGTCTAAATGAGATGGTTAGGTGATAGGTCTCACGTAGGGTTCTCTGTTAGATACGTACCCCAAAGCCAGCATCTTTAGAAAGAAAAGACATTAGCATAACGACCGAATGAGAGGTTTCAGAGATGATTGGAAACTTACGCTGGGCCCAACGCAATCTCTTCTTCAGGAATGTGCATACGTAGCGCTTGAGCAGCAGTGGGGCGGGTATGGGGATCAAAATCCGCACCATCCTCGCCGCATGAAAGTCTTAGGCTCGCCCTGAAGCGCTGAAAGCGAGGAGCGGATACGGATTGTAGACCTCGAGAGGGACTCGTGCGAAACGACCAGATCTCCTCCAAGTCGACGGTTGCAGTGACGACCTCCACGTCTTTCAATGAGAATTGTGATCCTTGGGTGCGAATGCTCCCATTGACGAGAATCATAGCACAACCGTCATAGTACAAGCGATCGCCATCACAGCTACGTGTTGAGTTACAAGGTCAGCGCACATCATGTAGATCCAACATGGGGATTGGCTTACCCTTGCTGGTTCGCATATAGATAGGCTTCACGTTACGTTAGTAAGTTTTCGGAATCAGAGGCTCATACCCGTATCTCTCGCCGAGGTAGATTTCTTCGCCGTTGTCACTGTCTCTCAAAAAGCGACAACCCAACAGAATCTACTTCAGCGAGTCATATGTCGTATGTTGCGGACTTACCACCACCACATTTAGCAGTTGCTTCCCGAATCAAGTCGACACGAGTATCGAGCTTTCGAAGTTCTAGATAATTAGGAGAAGTAACACGTGAAGACAGGGAGATGAATACCATGATGGGCTATGGGAAGATAGCATAGTTAGTTTTGTGCTATATGATATTCAAAGATGAGGAACTTACAGCCGGAACTGTTGATGATGATGTCGCTTATGTCATATCAGTATTAAGCACTGCAAAGGAAGATACAGTCTTACCATCCGGCCAATGATAGAGCGATGTGCCTAGAAAAACGTCAGTGATTAACTTGGTCGTTATCGGAACCAAACACTTACGGGCTCAGAGGGGTGAAGCTGATAGTAACAGAAGTTAGCGATTGTCCAAGTATGGGGCTGGCAGGTCTCGTTGGTAAAATTTGGGATGACGTACAGTTCCTCGCAAGTTTCATAGCCGATAGCGCTTTTCGTGCAAAATAAGTCAGCGATACACCCATGTGTGTTCAAACATGAAGTGATGTATACCAGTCCAGGGCGCTTATAATGCCATCTCCAAAAGGAACGACATGCGAGTCTTGCAGCGACAAAGCTTCCGCTGAGAGCTCGAGAAGCTCATATTCCTCTACTTGTTGTGGGCGGTTCCAAGGAATGAACTGTGCAGGCTTAGCTTCAGCTTTCACATTATGTCTTCGGGGTCTTCAAAGTCTGGGCAAGCATTCATGCTCCTGCCAACCTCAGTGGCCGGCCATTCAATGGATGACTTACTATCAAGACGTTAGCTGATTGTCTTGACAGTGTTCATGACTACTCTTACCGTAACGGCCTTCGCGGTAGTTTCCGCTGTGTTGGAGTATGAAGTTAGTCCAAGTCCTACATGTAGCGTTGAAAGCACTTACCCAGACGCTAAGCTCATCTTTGGACGAATCAGGAGGATCTTTCCAGATAGGATGATGACCCTGGCGTTGTAGAGGTTGCCGCGTTGTCTAACGGGCATTCCCACATCGATGATGATGTCGTCGAGTGTCCTGTCCAGCAACAGAAGGCTCAGTTGTTCCCACTAGGTGTACCATTTAGCTCATGTCTTTACTGTACCCTGGCATAGCTTACGGCGTGTCGCATTGTATCTTGCTCCAGCTACGAGAAGGTAAGAGTCCATGTTAGTTCATGTTCCTATGGCGTGCTCCACTGGAGACAACTAACAAAATGACTAGGTGCGGACTTAGTTAATCGCATGAGGACGCATATTAGCAAACTCACTCGAGTAGTCCATAGCCGCAGACTTCAAGCTCAGGACCTGTACGGAGCTTGCAGCCAGATTCTGTAGTAAAGTCAGTATTTCATGGACTCTCTTGCTGGTGTAGTGGATCTAGTACCCTTGGCGATCTTGATGCTGGCCTTGATACGCTCCATGTTCCCGGACCAGTCCAACTGATTCAATCAGCACGGTGCAGGTTACGTTAGAGCATAGGGTACTTGCCGCCCACTGGTTCAGCGAGCAAGTCGCAAGCTTCACGAGACGACCCATGTTGCAAAATGATGCCACCAGCCAAGCCGCGGGAGTTGTAACCACGTGCTCAGACTTTGGCGCTGGGAAAGCGAAGATGGGTTGTGAAGGTAAGAGAAGTTGCTATCGCGACTATGTCTCGGCGGGACAGTGTTCCGTCACGATGAGGCTCGTAGAACAAGCTCGGCGATTGCCCGGAACTGGTGGCGGGGTACATGCGCTAACGCCAAGCCGATGCCAAGTGCCAAGCCAGTGCCAAGAGATGTCTACTGTGCATGGCTGAGTACTGACGATGGCACTAGCTGGGAGTACATACACAGCGGTATAATAACTTGTTGAAAGTAAAAAGCGAGGAATCGAAGAGATTGATTGAAAGATAACTATTCCTTGTGGATGAGGGGATTATACCTAGTCCCTAGGTCTTGTCTTCTCACCCACCGAGGACGCTTTCCTCTACATGTTGGATTGCAATTTCCAACCGAAGTAGTAAGACAAGCGGCTCTGCAGGCGGAAGCACAAACGCGTCCGACCTAGTGGTACTGGCAGTGGACCGCGTCGGCCTTCGCGAACTTCCACATTGATGATTGCTGAATCACGTCCTGCTCATAGGCTGCTGCTGCAGGAGTCAGGACAGAGTCGACTTGCCGTCCCCAGAGCGTCGTGTCCGCTACCAGACTGGGCTCCTGGCCGGCATCGTGCGTGGGAGGTGGCTGCCGGCTGCGCAGTGCGCCTTCAGCCTGGGCCAGATCTTGCACAGCCGATCTGCACAGTACATAACTAACGGTTGCTCTAACCAGACTAGGTGGCGGGCGCGAGCGCAAGGTGAATCCTTCTCCGCAAACGTCTCTGTCTTCCCTATCTATCCTCGCAAATGTCAGACCTTCTCGACCACACGGGGCCGCGCTCCCTGGCCAGGAGACGCCAGCGCACCGACAATAATGCAGCCCTGGCCAAAGAGCGCGAGAAGGCCTTCTACCGGTCGGTACCCTGTACCCCTTAGCGATAATATCGACACGCCTCCCTTGGACTTCGCTGACCCGTAGCCAGGTACTATCCTCGGCCACCCCATGCGCAGAGTGCCCAGCTAGACGGCACCATGAGCCGGCAGCCCTCCCCGGCACCTGTCTCCCAAACCCAAGCGCAAACCCCCCTGACACCGCCGCCTTCCCTAGACTACGCCCCGCGAGCATCCGACGACAAGGCCCTGACCGCGTTTGCGCAGTTGGGAGCGCTGCGTCTGAATGCGCGCAGATGCCTCATATCCTTCTTCGACCGGAGAGACTGTTTCCTCCTCGCCGAAGCCACGCGGACCTTGTCCCTGCAAACCGGGGAGCCCGAATTCGAAGATGACCGCTTGTGTTTTGGCACCACCATCTTTCCCAAGGAGCAGAGCCTGTGCAACTACACCGTCAATCTGGCCCCGAAATACAGCGTCCTGCCTCTTGACGACCCGTCCGATCTTCCTTCACTCGTCGTGAACGACCTCAGTCAAGACGAGCGCTTCTGCAACTTTCCGTTCGTCAAAGGCCCCCCATACTCTCGTTTCTATGCTGGAGTTCCCATTCGGAGTCCGAGCGGTCACAGCATCGGCACATATTGCGTCTTGGACGAAAAGCCGCGCGATGGTTTGACGCCACACCAGCTGGCTTTCTTGAAGAGTATGGCGGGCACGGTGATGCGCCATTTAGAGAGGACGAGGGCCGCCGAAGACCATCGCAGGGCGAAGATAATGGTGAAGAGCTTGGGGTCATTTGCCGAGGGGAAGAGCGGACTAGAGAATTGGGCCCAAGATCCGTGGGACGTCGACCAGCCCCAAGTTCCTGGTTTGCCAGATGTTATGGTACCACCACGTCAACGCCTTTCGCGTACTCCGGCTGCCGCACAAGAGTCACCATTGCTGAACGGAATTGGCGACACGGAGCCGAGCATGTCGAACAATCCACCACCAAGTGCCGCCGCCGTTTCGCCTTCTGGCGAGGTGCCCGATGATGTACGTCCGGAGATATCCACCACACTATCGTCTACCTCCACCAAAGGCTTCGCAGGAAACGACAAGGACAGAATTGCCCCAGAACTCAGAGCTCACTTTACTCGCGCAGCGAACATGATTGTGGATTCGACAGAGGCAGAAGGCGTGGCATTTTTCGACGCTAAAGTCAGTACGTTCGGCGGACTCGTTGACGACGATTTCGATCCTGACCAGCTGCCCGAAGCGGACAAACCTTGCGATATTCTTGGCGCAGCTCTCTGTAAGACGGACCGCGATGTTAAGGCTTTGCCCAACGCCGGTGAATGTATCTCTGAAAGTGTACTGAGACATTTGCTACGACTCTACCCACACGGCCAGATATTCCACCTGGATGATGATAATAGGTCCCCCCTTGTCAATTCGCCATCGGGCGGCGACGTGGAAGCGTGCGATGGATTTCCGTTCAGCACGTCACGCAGATCTGAGTCCTCACGAACCTTGGACGACGAAGCATATCTTAGAAGGGTCTTTCCAACGGCACGCAGTTTGGTTCTGTATCCATTGTGGGATCCGCACCGTGAGCGATGGTTCGCAACCGCTGTCATCTGGAGCTCGGAGCCTAAAAGGATATTCACAACCGAGCAGGAGCTGAGCTACTTAGCAGCCTTCAGCAATTTTGTTATGGCCGAAGTCGCCCGCTTGGACACGAAGCTGGCGGATGCTGCTAAGGCTGATTTTATCTCTTCGATTAGTCATGAACTGCGCTCTCCCCTGGTATGTGTGGGGGGCCCAACCCATTTGTGGAATGTACACTGATTACACCTCAACTATAGCATGGTATACTCGGAATGATCGATCTACTAAAGGATTCTTCCCTTGATAATCAGCAAGTATCTCACGTAGCAACGATAGAAACCTGTGGAAAAACTCTGCTGGAAACGATCAATCACGTAAGTTGAGAGATGAACCTTATATCTGGGGATTCACTGACCATGTAGGTCCTCGACTTCGCTAAGATCAACAACCTCACCCGGGGAGTCTCCAAACGTCAAACGAAGCGCACACAGAGCGCGAAACACATGATCAGCCCCAGCCAAGCCCACACAAATGACATCATGACGCTGATCAATGATGTTGACATAAGTATTTTGACTGAGGACGTTGTTGAAAGTGTATTCGCTGGCTACACATATGCGAAGACGTCTGCCCAGACCTGGGAGCTCAATACGCCAAAATCAAACAAACCACCGATATCAGTTATTCTGGACATCAACCATAGCGAAAACTACGTCTTTCGAACCCAACCGGGCGCTTGGCGGCGGGTCATCATGAATTTGTTTGGCAATAGTTTGAAGTATACGCCCGGCGGTTACATCAAGGTGAAGCTTGAAGTGAAGCGAAAACCCGACACCAGAGACGATAACTGCGAATTTCGGTTCTCAGTTACAGATTCTGGCATCGGAATGTCTGAAAACTATATCAACAACAGGCTCTTCCATTCCTTCGCCCAAGAGAATCCGTTGAGTCAGGGTACCGGGTTGGGTCTGTCTATCGTCAAGCAGATCGTTGAATCCCTGGGAGGTGTGGTCGAGGTACGAAGTGAGAAGGAACGAGGCACCAAATTTACAGTCACCTGTCCGCTGAGGGAGTCCAGGATGTCGCCGTCCTTGGGCCCCACCGGTCCGGAAGGAGAGAAAGACATACAATTGCAATCAATCTCCAAGCGCACCAAGGGCATGAAGGTGAGGTTTGAGGGCTTCAACGAGGAAGAGGAGTTCTTTGTGAAAGACCTCAAGAACAAGACGGCCTCGAAGCTTGCATTGAAGGCTCTTGATAACCTCTGCGCCGACTGGTTCGGTATGGCCAAGTTCGAAGAGGACGACAGCACTTCGGAACCAGACCTTATCATCGCTACTGAGACCTGTGCAAAGGCACTGCGAGCCCAATACAGTCAAAATCCTGGAAAGGTGTCTGCGACGCCAGTCATCGTCCTCTGCCAGGGTGCTGCCGCTGCGCAATCGACGACTGCTATCACAGTCCCAGGCATAATTTTTGAATGTATCAGTCAACCGGTTGGACCACACAAGATGGCGAAGGCTTTATTATCGTGCCTCGATCGACACGAGAAACGAACTGTATTGCCAACAATCGATACCGACTCGACCGTTCCCGATATGACGCAACTTAGTCTTTCGCAGTACACTTCTCCCGATATCATCGATCTCACACATCTAACGGAACCCCCTCGGCCACCGCTTACCAGCATCAGTAGCGCTCCTGAGATACGGTCGCTTGCTCCAAGTCCCGTCAACCAGTCGAGATATGCAAAGCCCGCTCGGTCCATAAGGTGTCTCTGCGTGGACGACAATCCGATCAACCTCCGTCTTCTCCGCACTTTTGTCGACAAGCTAGGGCACCAACACGTCCTTGCAGAAAACGGTCTTGACGCGCTCGAACACTACAAGGCCGCCAACGACGAAGATAACCCCATCGACGTGGTACTCATGGACATCAACATGCCCGTGATGGACGGTCTCGAATCCACCCGCCAGATTCGCGCCCACGAAAATCGTTTCAATCTCCCCAAAGTAACCATCATCGCGCTCACCGGCGTGGCCGATGCCGATATCCAGCAAGAAGCCAACTCGAGCGGCATCAACCTCTTCCTCATCAAGCCCGTGCGACTAGGCGATCTAGAAGTCATTCTCAAGGGGGTAGTTACTGGGCAGGATAAGGCCAACCTGGAACTCGAACAAGAGAAGGAAAAGGAAAAGGAGCGCTTGAAGGAAAAGGAAATCAACGCTGTTCTCAACGTTGACGCCGGCGATGAGAAAACGAGATTGACTAATGTCGGCGTGGCGGCTTTGAATGGCGAGGATGAGATCCGAAAGGCGGTCAAGGCGCAAGAACACTTCAACAGTGTGCCCACGATCTGAAATATATGGTCCCGAACCGTCCTCGACCATGCGATCATCGACACGTAAAACCGGTTCCTCTTATAGAAAAAAGCGTGGGCCGGGAAAGTGCAAGCATGTCTAGCCGGGGTTCCTACTTGTACACCACGCATGGCACGGATAAAAGGTACGCATGCGTTCACAGAGAGTCAGTCGCAACTTGCACGTTTTGGCCTACAACATATAAACAATCCATCCACAGTGGTGGGACGATGAGAGAGAGAGAGACGTATACGCCGATTATACCCATATCCTTTAACTTTTCCTTGGAGGCGCATAAGAGAGAAAGTTTTTTGGTCTTTATTATACAAGGCCCTTGTATATTAGCATAGCGTGGCGTTTAATTATTGGAAGCATTGGGTAGATATGTATGAGCTATGAATGATCACGGTCTGTAGATATACACACTGTTTGCTGTGGTATCTATATTCTAGTGTTTGAATGGGGACATGCGATGAGAAGTTCTTGACAAACAAGAAATGAACGCTTTGATCCAGTAGGGCAAATCTTTATGGTGATGGCTGCTTCGTGCAGAAGTATCATCACCTCAGCTGGGGGGAGTTGGGGTATGAAACCCTTATCTGGGCTGTGAATTGCACGTTGAGGGATAAGCAGAACACGAATAGTAAAGGATAGCAAAGAGGACTGATCGGGTATAAGAAAATCTGGTCGATTTTCTTTCTTTTTAATTCTTTGACGTTTACGAGATAAATATGAATGAAAGTCGAGTTGAAAGCAGCTAAGCTATACGGAGTACAGTATCCTTCCTTGACCAAAAAAGAAAAACCAACATTCAAACGACACCGAAAACTCATCCAATCAGATCCTTTCTATTTTCACATAGACGCGTGACCAAGCGTACAAGAAAAGGTGTGTCATGGACCGCACCATCGTGTCCACGTCTAAGGGCTGTGGGCAAGAGCATCACGCTGGATTTGGCTCAACAACTTGCCAACGACCGGTCCCATGATAGCAAGAATCTCAAAGAGAAGAATGTGGAAGACCACAACGAATATGGCCGTCATGATGAAGAAGGCCTTGGCGAAGAGCTTGATGAGGCGGCGGCGAGCCTCCCAGTTGAAAGACCTCCACGCATCGAAGAAGCCAACGACACCAGTTCCGCCCATCATCTTGCTGACGACCTTGCCACCGAAGGTGCGGTCGAAAGGAACAATGGTGTCCTGGTCCTCGGGCAGCATCGAGGCCTCGATGCGGATGAGAGTAACGGCAGCAGGAATACAAAGGAAGAGCGTGCAGACGACGGAGAAGATGAGAACAGCGACGCAACGAGCGACGAGGCTCGTCCACTGCCAGCATGTAGTGGGGTTCTGCTCCACCTTGTGGAGACGGAGCAACATGGCCACACCGCAGGTCAAGTAGAGGCTGATGTACGGCATAATGGTCGCGATGGCAGAAGGGCCCGCAAGCGTCTTCCATTGGCTCCAAGCGGGGATGTGCTGGCGGAAGGTCTTGTCCGTTGGCATGCCGATAACCTTGTGTGTCCAGGCAGCGTGGATGTTGGCGAGCACGGCGCCGGTGAGAGCAGCGCCGATGACAGACTGGCCTGGAAACATGGGCAAGGCGCCGGTGAAGAAGGTGGAAACGATGCCGGCGAGGAGGGAGTATAATAAGTAGATCTTGAAGCCGCGGAAGCGCGCGAAGCGGCCGGCGTTGGCGACAAGGTGGCGGATGGTGCCGCGGATAGAGGATGTGATGGGCTTCTTGTTCACGAGCGTAATGGTGGGACCGGTCTCGAGGAGCGTCTCCTTCTCTTCTTGTTTGTCGGAGGCTTCGTGGGTTGAGGGGGAGACGGTAATGGCAGCGATGGGGGACTCGACCATGCAGAGGGCCGTGACTACATCGTTGATCGTGTACGAGACCTATAGATGTCATATTAGCATCGCCATTGCTTATGACCATGGTCGTCAGGCAGGTATGGACACTACTTACAAGGCTCACGAACACGCTGGCGAGCAGCATGGATATGAAGAGGACTGCGATGCCCCAGGGGGGCACCTGGATCCTCTCGCCATCGCCATTCTCAGCAGCCACGGCGCGCTTGACAAACGTCGCCGTGTGAGGGTGCGAGATGGCGCGACGAGCGAGCTCAGCGAGGAGTGTCATCGTCTAAAGAGGCTCACTACTCTCAACAATCGTAATAGGGGTGAATAGTCAAAAAAAAAAAAGTGCGGCAGTGGGCAGAAGAACAGAGGAGGTACAAAAGAGAAAACGGTGTTGGAAAGGCTGACGGGGTGATGGTCGGTCTTGAAGGTCCACCGTCACAGCCAGGCGGCACAGCGAGACAAGGAGGCTGTGCTGACAACTACGGATGACGGGGCGTACCCACGGCTGCCGCCTAGCGTCCATAACAAGCTTAGCTGCCCGTCTATGATTGGCGAGGTCGTAACGCCTCATACGAAGGATCGAATGCGCTGACCATGTCTCACCATTACTGTGTATATCATTTTTAGATAGTTACGGAATACATAAGTTACTGTGAATCTAGTAGTGAGAACGCTACAAAGTAAAGAGCAGGGCACTCTGCGCAAGGCTGTTTTGTTCGTGCAGCAGTATTCAAGGCAAGGGAAGCATGGTGTCGGAAGCAGAGTGACGAGTCGCTCACCGGCATCCAATGAATTTGGCCACTGTGTTTTGGATAACTTGGATGGCGCGGGGGCCAGAATCACGGCCTCTGATTGTTTTCCGAGAGGATGAATTCATGCACACACTCAAGAGCATCATAACACATCAATATCTGGTCAGGCAGTCGTAGGAAGACAATATTTCAACATTACGCCTCCAGTCTGGTATGACGGAAAACAGACTCCTACGTAACCGTCACTATCATACCGTAACCCCATCCATGACAGACGAGGCTGTCCCCAAAAGGCGGAAATGCAGAGGGAAGATATGTAGACGCTAAACTGGAAACCAAACAGGGGCTTGAAAGGAAAGGTAATACACCAACGCTGGCTTCATCCAATTTTGGGGCCTCGTAATTGTTACATTGAAACCGAGAGTAAGTCATCATCCACCATTGTCGTGAGCATGTGTGCGTACGAAAGAAACGGACCGTGGCCTTTATTTGGGGATTTGAGATGCAGAAGCCACTAGGGATGATCGGAACGGGGAAGCGGCTCTGCGCCAAATGTCCTAGGCGGGACAGCTTACAGGGCAGGCTGTGCGACAGGCTTGCTATCGACAATGTCCTCGTCCGACGACTCAGCAGCAGGCGCATCAGCAGCGGGCGCATGCCTAGGAGCAGAAGGGAAGTCCTCTTTCTTGACCTCTGGGGACGTGGAGCGTCCGCGGTACTGGTTGACAGTCTCCTGAACCTTGCCGGTAGCCTGGTGAGTGTAGTCCTGAGCAGTCTTGATGGCATTTCCCATATGCTGGTTGGCAAGGCCCTTGACCTGCTGAGCCTGCTGGTTGGCAATGTTGTAGCCCTTCTCGAGTTGCGCATCGATAGCGTCCTTGTTCTTGATGTAGACGAGAGGGCCGAGGTAGGTGACGAAGGTCGCGATCAAGGTCAAGCCCCAGAGAGGAACGAACTTGATGAGGAAGTAGGAGATCAAGGACGCGAAGAAAGCCTGAAGAGGTAGCAAGGTTAGCCATCAGACTCAGAGGTACAACAGAGATGTGGAACTATGTCGATGAGGAATGCGCACGGCGTGTTTCCATGGCGTTGGTTGGGGTTAACTTACTGCAACAGTGACATAGACGTTTTCGGCGAAGACAACACGCTGAGACTCAATGACGAAGAAGTTGATCAGCTGCTCAACATCATCCGTCATACGCTCCAGCGAGGCCTTGGGGATGGTGAAGTACTGTCGCGGCCTGAACTGCGATGTAAGGCCCCGTCCGAAAGCCACCTGTCCAATGATCTCGGCAGCAGCCGTAGCACCAAGCACCATGTATGAAGTTTTGAACATGTAGCGGATGAGATTCAAGTATCGTGCGGCGAAGATGAAGAGGACCGTGGCGGCGAAGGCGATACCGGTGGCGCGGGGGTTTTTCCAGCTCAAGAGGCGGTAGAACATGCTGTGATAGTCTGCTGGTCGTTAGCTTATGGCCGATTAAGAAAAAATAGATTCTGTGGTAGCCTACGAGTGAGGTTCTGGCCAGTGGCCGTCTTCTGCTCAGGAATCGTCTTGTGGTTGGCGAGATCAGCAAACTCATCGCGTGTCTTAGCACCCTCTGCCTTGACGTTCTGCGCAACCGGACCTGTACAGTTTAGCAACATGTCGTGTGCGGACAATTTCGGGCATCTGTGTCGCGAGATCATGGTTAGCTGCTGTTCTGAGACGGTAGATAAGGCCTGGCTGTACGTACCTCACCATCCATAACCGTCTGCTTCGCGTTCTGCACGCTGGGATGGTCGTTTGCGGCATTCATGGCATGTGTAGCTGCTTCGTGGGTGTGAGTTCAGGAAATCGAGTCTTGGGCGGGCTGCAGATAAGACTGTCATGTACTCCGTTAGGTTGCGTCTCGGCAAGGATCGGAGGCGTCCTGTGCCACTTACCTTACTCTCTAGAAGACCGTCCCTGGTCTTGATGGCACTGTTTTGCAGGTTCTGGACCTTGCCGTTCGACGGCGGGGATGCGTTGTCGTCCATTTGTGCGAGCTTCTGCGGGGTGCTGTGCTGTGTCTGCTGGAACTGGTTGGTGGGTGCGGAGAGATCGAAGTCGGTATCGGTGTTGCTGAGCTCGACGCGGGGCGCCTCTGACATTGCTCCCCTGTATTTACGGTAGAGTAGTGCTATTACAGATTGACTGAGGAAGTAGATGTAGAGGGACAGGTAAGTGGAGTTTGTGTTTATGCGGAGAAGGCAAAGGTCAATGGATTGGTTTTGTCCAGGCACTGTCGTGTGCGCACTTTGTTGGGTATTCACTAAAACGTCATGGCTCCACACTGGTCTGGCCATGATTTGCTTCCGCGCTGCCACCGACGACGCACCTGCACCAGACAGGTTTCACTACAGTCGATGTCATTACGACGATTACTATGCTAGATTCACGCGATTTGGAAACTGCGTCAACTTTCCTTCGTGGCTGCTCCTACTTGTCCCAGGTGTCAGGCTAATAAGGGTGGATGGTTTCACATGTGAAAACGGGCTGTTCTCCTTCACATGACGCAATCGCATGGCAGTCTACATCTCACCACCTGCACAGTGAGTTTCTTCGCAAGGTGCACATGTGGCAGGCGCTTCTGTTTACCTCGTCCCCTGTGTAGAGTGCATCGAGGTCCTTCTATCCGTGTTTGTCTTGACGCGACTTCGTGGGTGGGTAGTCTTGGCAATTGCAGAAGAAGGAGTTTGCTTTTGCAGCACAAACGAGTGCCCAGGTGTCAACCCATGGGCAGTAACTAGTGGGTGAGCTCAAGCTCATGGCTGGAGGACGATAATTGCAGGAACAGGGCAGTGGAGAGACTTGCACGCCATCAGGTGACCAGACCTGCACATGCAACTCCATCTCCAGATTTCCTCTTGACCAGAAGGGCGACTGCTATCAGATAGCCTGGGCCGAATGACATGTGCGCGTGGGTAAAGCAGAGTGAAGGGACATGGCCGCAGGAAACACGGATATATTACATGTCACGGTTCCCAAAGCAGCGAGAGAGGTCATCACTGATTAGCGGCCGTCCGGGTGAGCTTTTACACAGCAAGCCTCCGCCGAGGGGAAGACTATGTAGACTCAAGAAACACGCGGGCAAGACCAACGATGTGACAAGGCGAACGACGACGACGCTAGATGTTCGTCTAGTGTGTGGTCGTGGATACGCAAAGTGGAGCAGGCGAGACCTTGACACTGAGGTGGAATGGAGTGGCATTTCGTGTGCTTGTCACGGCGAGGTATGCCTGTGCGAAGGGAAGGGTGGATGGAGAGGGGCACGAGGCCCGAGGGTCTCCACTGTCTACTGTTCAGGCAGGCGCACAGGGCTGGGTGGCTGGGGCGGCACTCGACCACGCGACTGATCATTCACTAGTGAGGGTGGGGGTTGCGGCTGGTGGTGGGGGTCAGCTCCGGCCCTGCTCTGCGCATTCGCGCAACTCACCGCGCCGGCGAGACTCACGAGAAGATGCATACTCCGGAGTCCGGACCATGTAATAATGCGCAGTTCTACGTGCCACTAGCCGGGTGCGGCGGCTATCTTGCAGGCCTCAATCCCGGGATTCGGGTCTGTTTGACCAGCAGTAGAGCACAAACGCATTTTGTTCATGTGACAGAGTGTTGGTGGACGGGTCCGCTGGCGTGCTGAAGCAATCTGGGGATGCTGATGCCAATACTTGAACGAGGAGGCCTGAGTGGTGTTTGATGTGCCGCCTCGACGCCCGCCTGCATCCAGAGATACTGTGAAGAGGCACCAAGCGCCATCACGGCAAGCCCAGAAACATTAGAATTATGCAGGTGGCCACAGGGGGAGCCTTTGAGCCGACAGCAGCAAGTCACCCTTTCCTCCCCCTTCACCTTTCATTCTCCCCGCCCGTGTCGCTAGGCAAACGCCTTCATACCTGCCAGGACCAGAAACTGTGACTGCGTCCAAGACATTGGCTGCGCATGGCAGCAGGCAGTCCGCGCACCTCTGGCGACCGAGGCGGGCTACAGCGAATTTGTGGCGTCTTCCGAATCCTAGCCAAGGGCTGCGGTTGCGATAACGACCCACTCTCTCGCACTGCGCGCTCCGGCTTGGGTTTATCACACACCTCCCACCCGTCACCTCTCTTTCTATTCATTCTCACTACCTTAATCACCACGCTGTCCAAGTCATTCATCCTGCAAGTCGCCTTCACTGCACGGCCAGGCCTGCCATCATCCCCACTCCACGCTCCCGGAACCTCGGTACGCCAGCGACGTCAGCCAGAAAGAGCGACATGGTCAAAGCGCTCTCATATCGCCATCGCCATCTTGAATTGATCGCCGCTATCGCTTGCACTGAAAACCGGCACTGAGCACGCGACATCCAAACAGCTCTCCCTCTGCGGAGGCGAGAGTCTGCGAGGACTTCTCAACAGCAGCATGATAATACCTCGCCAACTCTACTCCGCTTCCGCACCCGAACGTCGAACCCGTGCGGCCAACAACCCGACTCTACTTTACAGCTGGTGGTGCACCATCTTCTCCATCGTCATCATCGGCTTCCGGCTGTCCGGCCGCTACATTCGCAATGAACGTCTTTTCCGCGAAGACAAGATCATGGCCTGGAGCATCATCCCGCTCGTGGCACGCATGGGCTTTGTGCATGTCGTCCTCATCTACGGCACCAACAATGTCGACGTCACTGGTCTCACAGACCCTGTCAAAATCCGCCATCGAGAAATCGGCTCACAGCTAGTTCTCGCAGCGAGAATCTTCTACGCATTGTTGTACGTGCTGCAATTCGCGTGTCGGAGCCCGACTGACAAGCGACTAGTATCTGGATGGCCAAATTCACCATTTCTGAATTTCTGAAGCGTCTAACAGAGCGCTTCTGGAAGAAAGGCTATGAATGGGGCTTGCGTGGAATTCGCATCTTCCTCGTCGTCACCTTCGTCATGGTCTTTATTGCGACATTGGCAGAGTGCCACCCGCCCAGTCATTACTGGCAGGTTATCCCAGATCCCGGACCGCAATGCCGACAAGGTTACGCACAACTACTTACTATGGGCATCACTGACATTGTCACCGATATTCTTCTGATCGCGTTTCCTATTCCAATCATCGTCCGCTCGAGCATGCCTTTAAAGCGGAAAATTTCCCTCATTACGCTGTTCTCTCTATCACTCATCCTTGTTGCAGTTACTGGAGCTCGGATGCCTCTGGTAATCCGAAAGCAAGGCATCCAACAGTTTCGCACTGTCTTTGCCTCTTCTGAGATCCTTACTGCCGCTATTGTATCCAACGCTATTGTCCTTGGGTCGTTCCTTCGCGATCGAGGTGTTAAGAAACCGAAGTTCAAGGCACCATCAACAACAGACAGTATGGAACGCAGAGGATCGGCGCGTCGTTACACAGATCAGACATGTAGCAGCGACGAAGATCTTGCACGATCGCTAGGATACCGGACGAAGCCTGAACTTCAAGAAAAGTCATCTAGCTTAGCAAGGCCAGCTCCGATAGTGGATCTGGATCTCCTGTCTTCAAACCGACAACCTGGTCCGTTTGTGAACAGCAACTGGAAATTTCCTAATGAAGAGATGGACACTTTACAAGCTACTGGCAATCGGAACGTGACGGTTGAGGATGTACGCGATTCAATGCCAAGCCCGCGTTGCGGGAGAAGGGTATCGTGGTTCGATGTAGGCGGGTTACTGGGCAACTCGACGGCGGCCCCTTCGCCTACAGACTCAGTCATTGCGCACGACTTCGCAACCCAGCCTAGAAGAAGCTCCCGTGCTTCCAACTCGATCATGTCGAATGGTCGCGCATTCCCTCCGCCCGTACGGCGCAATTCTAGACTCTCACAACAATCAGAGGACTACGAGATGTGGGCCCGGCCGACTCAGCAATTGCAGGATCTGAGCGGTTTGCTCTCTAAAGATGGGGAGCATCAGGAAACTCGGTCTATCGCGGGTCCACGTTCGGGCTCTTTAGTCGGTCCCTCTCCTCGCTACGAACGAGCCGCGCCTTTACAACGCACCTCGACGCGCTCAACGCGCACGAGCTACGATGTCCCATCATTACAAGATGCCGGTGGATTACTTGCCTCCGGACCACGTAGCACATCCATTCGACGCACCACTACACACCAGAGTCACGATGTCCCATCTTTGCAGGACGCCGGCGGCCTCCTTGGTTGACGATATTGCAATCTCCTCTTTTCCCTTACCTTTTGTTGTGTGATACCCCGGCTTTCGTAGCCTCTTTGCGTTTGCATAGCCTGCCTCTGGCTTCGGCCTTGTTCTGTATTTCTTTTTTCATCCAGTACATGCACGATATCTCTCTCATATGGATGGGCTTTTACGGGTTAATGATTAATGGGTTACGATTTTGGGCGTGGCGGATACATATACCGCAGGCATTGGCGGCGTCACATACAGATGGACAGTACCATCTATGGTTGGGCAGCAATATGCTTTTATATAGTAACTACCAAACTACCATATCGCGGCTGGCATCGCCACAGCGCCTATATGGCCTGTAGATGCCCGCCCGATTGGGGGTTGTATTAATATGCATGTTCGGCTCTTTGGGCCCTGTACTCCGTACCCGGGACTTGGTGTGGGGCGTCACACCTAGGAGTCAGGACATACATCCATGCTTGTGTTTACTTGTGTAATCGTTTAATACCAAGTCCCGAGCGTATGGGCGCTCATGCAACAATAATGCTCGCGGCTTGCGGCACGACTCATGTTCGGGGCGTACTCACGATGTCTTGGCTGTCTCGGCTGTTCAACGGCGCGGGAAGGAAGCCCTCGTGGCCCTCTAAGTTAGCTCCCCACATTACCATATTGTCGCGCCACAGTAGCCTCGCTCGCACGCACAGAAGCAGGATTCGAGAAGGTCACACTTGCGCAATGAATGATAATGCCCCGACGCTCCAAGAGGTCGTTCAACTAACCCGTCAAGAACTCACGATAGTGCAGAAAACTGATTCGATTCGCGAATGCGGACGCGCCGCGCTCTCGCTGCTCCCCGACGATGCGGAGCTAGGGCTGAAGTTTGCGTACCAGAAGCTGCACGATGTGCCATATAGAGAGGTAAAGACATGTTGGCGGAGGCTGTATACCGATGCGAGCTTGTGGAGGGTGTTGAAACTGGCAGAGGGCAAGCATGGCCAGCGGCTGGGTGGAGAGACATGGGAGAACACGGGCGTGGAATGGATCGATGAAGTGGTGCGACTGCTGGACATGGCGCTCATACTGACGGGTGCACCGCAGAGGGAAGACGTTGTCGAGCTATGGTTCACAGCTCTGAAAGCAGCCCTGATCGCTACCGGCGCACAGAACGGTGCCAATACCGGTACAGCACGACCAACGAAGCGAAGACGGCTTTCGACGTCCGGCCATACCTCAAACTTACCAGCAAGCTTCCCGACGGAGCTCCCTGAGCCTACGCCTATTCTTCGACAGCCTATCGGGCGAAGGCAAGCGCTCAGTCTATCGGCTTTTCAGGCGAGAGTGGCTGTCTCCCAAACGCACACGCCGCTCGTTATCGAGGACGCCATCGATCACTGGCCTGCATTGGAGGAGCGGCCGTGGAACAGCCCAAGCTATCTGCTGGAGCAGATGCTGGGTGGGAGAAGGTTGGTACCAGTGGAAGTTGGCAAGAGCTATACGGATGAGGGCTGGGGTCAGCGCATCATTACCTTCCGGGACTTCATCGAGTCATACTTGTTTGAAGAAAACGGAGCCGCCGTCAGTCTGAATGATACATTACAATCGAAAGGCACCAAACAGGCAAGGCCTATTGGTTACCTCGCCCAACACGACCTCTTCGCTCAGATCCCGTCCCTGCGTGCCGACATCAGCATACCAGATTACTGCTACTGCGAGCCTGCCCCATCGCCTCACCTCACCCATATCAAGCCCGTCGAGAAACTCGAGGAACCGCTACTCAACGCATGGTTTGGCCCCGCGGGTACCATCTCTCCACTCCACACCGACCCCTACCACAACATACTTGCGCAAGTAGTGGGCTACAAATATGTGCGTCTCTACGCGCCAGAGGAAACAGAACGCCTATACCCAAGGAGCATCGACAAAAATGGCGTCGACATGAGCAATACAAGCCAAGTGGACCTCGATGAAGCTATGGCTGTGCATCCTGCGATATCTTGCTGTAATGCGAAGGGAGGCACAGAAGGCGATGAAGCGGTTTTTTATCAACAGCGAAGAGAATTCCAAGATCGGTTTCCATTGTTCAAGGATGCGAAGTACGTAGAAGGTATCCTAGGTCCAGGCGACTGTCTGTACTTACCGGTGGGTTGGTGGCATTATATCAAGAGTTTGACACCGAGTTTTAGCGTAAGCTTCTGGTTCAACTAAACAGTATCTATTGACGCTAACTATAACGTTCATTGACCGTCTTTGGTATCATCTCTTGAGCTTGAGCTTGATCTTGAAGTACCTTTACTGGCAACGTAACTTCTGACGCGGTGCTTCCTTCCAGGAGCTGCAGATACCCGTCTCGTCTCCATTGCTGCAAAACCGAAGACGTCCGCCTAGGCGCTAGAAAGCCCAAAACATCATCCAAGTAACTAAGTATAGTCAACAGGACGCTGACCACAACAATAGCCATGATGCCAAAGAAGCTGAGCGTCATATGCCGCGGAGAGCGAGATGTAACAGAGGAGCATGCCCAAGTACTATTAAAGACATCCACGACGCTGCTACGATCGAGTTCGGGCGTAGATACGAACCGATGCGGAGCCATCTGCAAGGTAGCAAGACTGATCCTGAACCAGTTCTCCGCCTCCACCTTCCACTGCTCCTCCGATATCATATACTGCATTCCACTCTGAAGCTTCCGCGTCGCCTGCAGGGCCGAGGCGCCGCGGTTCAGAAGCGCGTAGTACGTCGTCGCTTGCATCAGCGGCAGTGCCACCATGCCGAGCGCATCCAACGCGGAGCTCACATCCCCCTTCCCATCAAAATCGGGACCCAGCAGGCTGGGTGCGTACGTGGCTATGGAGAGGCCAAAGTCGGAGGGTCCTCGCCATCCGCTGCAGTACCCCGTCCGTCGGCTACACACCTCGGCCTGCTCCTGGACGAGCAGGACATTGAGAGGACGCCCCATGGTGTACATGGTGAGTGTGTAGTTTTTGGACCCCATCCTCCCGCCGATGGTATGGTTGCGATGGGCGTAGAAGACCGGATCGTTAGAGGGCTCGAGAAACGTGACGCCGCGGCCGCGAATCGCGATGATTGTCACTTCCGGCACGAGATCCCGTGGCTGAAGCGCTTCCTGGACGAAACTTCCGTTGAGGGCCGAGACGGTCATGACGTCGTATTCGCCTCCGCTGTCGTCGCCGCGATACATTTGCGTGAGGTTGCTTCTTCCGCCGGTGGTTGTGTCGACGGTGAAGGAAAAGACGTGGATTTGGTCCGGTTCTTCGACTGGCGGGTCGCTCTGAAGGTTCTGTTCTACATAGGCTAGGCTGGCGTTCCGATTGTACCGAAAAGGGGCGCCGTTTATGGGCGTGAAGGTGCTGCGGCGACGGACGTACAGGTCCTTTGCGTGCGGCCAGTTGATACCAAGATCCGACCAGGAAATATTGCCCGATTCCACCGCGAGCGCACGAGCTTCTGGCCCTATACACAGACTTGTGTCTCGCAGCGGACAAGGTACCATCTGTGTGGTGTGGGGAAAGAATTGCTGCGCAAAGATATTGCACTCGGATATCGTAGCTGACACGGAGGTGTAGCAGTTGCGTACGTAGTTCTCCGCCGCTGTGGTCTGGTTGATGGCGAGCTCAGCGGCGGTTATGACGGAGCTTGTTGTGCCCGGGTTCCCTATGGTGGCCCCTTCACCTTGAGCTACGGCTGTGGACGGAAGCCACCAGCCGCATGCGTCTGTGGCGCGGGACCGGACTGTGTTTCCTCTATTGACTTGTGTAGTGAGGATTCCGAGCGCGAGGAAGAGACCCCAGTGGAGCAGCGTAAAGACGGCCATGACACCAGCCAGCGGCCTAGCTTTGCGATCGTCGGAACGCTTCGCCATGAGGAGCTCCATCGTTGCCAGGAACGCGCCACCCGTCGTTTCCGAGTTCCGTAGCACGGCTTGGTGTCGTCGGAGTGTTGTACTCGTTTGATTTGGCAACCGGCGCGCCATGGCTTCGAGGAGGGCATGCAGCACGAAACGCCATATCTTCCAGCTCCGATTCGCAGTGAAGGTGACGAGGATGGCGAGAACCGTGATGATGATGGTACCTGTCCGTGTTGGAACTGTTAGCACTCTGCGCAAAGCAGGGCTAGTGCTGAGGTCGTGGTTATCCCACAGTCCAATGTCGACGTAGGTGGACATTTGCGAGGTGGGTTTTTTTCGAAAAGATTTGTACGGTAGATGGCTGTGCGAGGTGGGGCTGGCTTGCTTTCTTATGTTATGGGCTTCAGTGATATCAGCTAGGCTGATGAGAAGCAACTAGTATTCTGGCGAGGCTTGAGAGTCGAGACCGCATCGACCAGGCAGACTCCTGAAATTCTTTGCCTGGGAGAGGGTGCTAAGGCTGCAAAAACGGTAACCATAATCGAGCATATGCCATACTCTACATAGCCACAATTAACGAATAGAGGGACCTCAATAAGCTTTGCTTTCCAAGGGCTGGTTCAGCCTTCGCTTCGCACCCACTGGGGGACTGTATATGTGATGTTCTTCAAGCCACCGCAGTGTTCAGCTGAAGACGCATCTGGATATGGGAAGCGAATTTTCTACCGAGTTCCACGCGTGCAGAAACACAGTAACGACTGATAATTCAAATGTGTGTAAACGTAAATCTGAATCCTTGTTGCTTTGATTGGTTCATTCCACAGTAAAACATATCTAAGCATGTGTACGTATCCCCTCAAAGCAGACCCGCCCTCAACAACTTATTCCCAAATTCCAGCAGATAGTAGTCCGCATATACCAACCCATGATCCGCATACTTCTTGTGCGCATGCTCGTTCCAGTTCGTCGTGCTGTTTCTCAGTATGCATTCGAAGCCCGTTTCTTCAATCTGCAAATCCGATCTCACGGCATTCCCGTTGACCTTTTCCTTTGGTGGCGTTGAGAAAGAGGCCAAATCGCGATCATAGGACATATCCAGCGACTCGGAAACAATCGCAAGTGCCATGTCCAAGAAATTCATTCCAGAAGAAAGGCTTTCGGCGAGGGTGGAGGGTAGGCCTTGGAGCGCTTGATGAATGATGAGGAGCCCGTTCGCCGCAATAATACCAGCGGAAATATCGCGCAGCGGCTCCAAAATGTTCTCTTGCGGCGCATCGAAATCCCAGCAGGGAACCATGGGATGGTGCCAAATCCCTTCTCCCTCTCTACACCTTCTCAAAAAGTAAGTTCCGCACTGAATTGCTGTTTCCAAGTACTTGACATCCTTGGTCCAAGTATACGTCTGCGCGAACCCCATGATCGCCCATGCCTGTCCTCGGCTCCACGTGGAATCGTCCTTCCAGCCCTGGTTCGTCATCTTGGCTTGCGGGCGGCCTGTGCGCGGGTCGAAGTTTACCAGATGGTAGGAAGAGTGATCTGGGCGCAGGATTTCGTGGATGATAGAGTTGGCGTGTTGGGTTGCAATGGCGATTAAGGAGTGGTCGTTTTGTGTGTGGCCGACGAAGTAGAGGAGATCGAGATCTGAACGATGCCTATGAGCCTACAACACTGACAGTAGAGAAGATGGAGAGGAGGACGTACTGCACATGCTGTCGATGATGACGAGGAAGTTTGTTGACATATCTGTGATGGAGTAGCGGTCGTTGATGGCTACGTCCCAACTCCTGATGGCCTTAACTTTATCGTCATAGCGTGATGCGAGAGCATACGCTGCATTGATGACAGATTGCAGACTCTCTATGTTGCCGGTCAATTCCCAGTCTTTTTGCAGCGCTGGCTGCACGATGAAGCCCATGTCGTGAGTGTCTGTTCGGCTGGACATTTGGTTGATGGCGACGCTGTAATGTCGTCCAAGTTTGAGTAGCAGTTCTTGGTATTGTGACCGGCAATGTGACGGGATATTTACCGATTGCGGGTATTTCATGGAACGTTCGAGGAGTGTGTAGATACAACCAGGGAAGAAACCACAGGTCCAGAAGTCAGCTTCCCGCTCTTCGTATCGTCCTGCTTCTGACCCGGTTTGGGCCACTGTGTGTGGATATGCTTGTAATGGTGCCTGTACTGGTAAGACATGGCTCAAACAGGTTGCTGGCCATGGAGCTCGCAACGCTTTGATGGCATATAGTTGAACGCTCATAGTATTACGTGATGTATTGGAACGGACAGAGAAGAGAAAATGCTGAGACACACATTTTGTTTTAAGCCCCGTTGCGCTACCTGAATAATTTTTGCGGCTGCATTTTCTGAGAAAATTTCTTCAAGGTCCACGCCTTTGACACTATAAAAGAGTTTAAAATTACTCTTTACTCGAGAGGATTGATGCTTACACTGCGGGTTTCGAAGACTCCTTGACATCTTCAACTGCAGCTCCCATTCTTAAATTCGGATCACAGCTTTCGGGTAGCTGGTGAATAGATGCAGCACCTGCTTACGATATAATTGATTCTAAACAGGTAAAACTCGAATTCTTCGAGCTACAACTCGTACAAAGATATGATATGAAGTTCGGAACGAAGTGCGTCCACGAAATGTTGATCAAGGCGTCTCTTCAGGTTCAAAAGATACATTGGCGATATGAGAGCTGTCGCACTTTCTGCTTGTAGAGCTTCTGCCGATAACGGGTCATCTTGCAACGAGCAAGGATGCAGGCTAATGCCGGCATTTGCATTGTACCGATGCCCGCGGCTCGGTGTTTAAAACGTCCAGGACATGTTGCCAGTTTCTGAAAGCCAAAGAAAGCTAGTCAACAACCTATCCGTAGGTTTGTGTGATGAGTTGCGTAGCCGAGTTCGATGGCTCGTTATGGTTCGTGTCACTTGGCACTGCGATCATTCGGGATTGGTTCATGTAGTAGGCTGGGTGTCTTCATCTTACACGATTACCTGATATTCGAAAAGATAATACCGTGATGATTGACGCGCTCAAGTGAAGGGTAGGCATCGAGGGACCAGACGATTGCGGAGAATGGAGTGTGTAGAACAGCGGTACGCATACATTTCTAAAGATTGAGACGAGAAATTGGTGTTGCATCATCCCGGTGATAGACTTCCATCTCCTGGAGGATTGCATGCAACGTTGCCTTCTCGTTCATCTGGCCCGCTTCGCATTTTCCAGGGTATCATAGATGTTCATGCGACATGGTACCTATTGAGACCTAAGCAGTAAGGCTTGGCTAAATTTAGACTGCAAGTCGACATGCTGGATGTCTGGACGTGTATGGTAAGGATGCGAAGGTAAACCTTGGAAAGTGAAGATGCAAGTACTTTCGGAAGCTCCTGCACTACCTAGTGAGATTAGCGTACCATGATGTCACTCTACCGACCCTTTGAATACTACACAGCAAACTCAGGCGCTGAAGACATTACTATTCTCACATAC
Source organism: Decorospora gaudefroyi (assembly GCA_010015605.1). Classification (NCBI taxonomy): domain Eukaryota; kingdom Fungi; phylum Ascomycota; class Dothideomycetes; order Pleosporales; family Pleosporaceae; genus Decorospora; species Decorospora gaudefroyi. Next base: position 49,848 of record ML975314.1, read on the forward strand.
TTCTACGTAACATCAAACCAATGATGAGGCGTAATTTGCCAGTTCTCCAGTTGTCCACGACTCGAAGACCACGCACGACTCATGCGTCCTGCAAGAACCAAGAGTGCCAAGCTTCAACGTCCGCCACTCCACAAATTATCCGCGCGGTTGACAGCCTTTTCGCAGCTCGGGATTCGGGGCATCTCTTTCCCCAGGCCCTGTGCGTAGATGATACCCCAGAAGAGGTTCGTCCCCGCACTGCACCAACTCAAAACAGAATTATCCGATGCCCGGGGGCGGCTCAGCCGGTTAACAAGCTCGATATTGAGGGCATGCGTGGGCTATATATTGAAAGATAAGGTGTTCGAGCCGGGCTATTTCTCAACCGCGATAGTTTTCGAGATTTTCTCGGTCTTCTGAAACCCATTGCGTTGGGTAGCAGTCAGACGAAAAGCAACCGATATGGCTAGTACACAACCCAACGATGAGACCGCTGGCGTTACCAACAGGACGGGCGAATTCGATACCAACCTTATTGCGCCTGCCGAAGCGCCGAAGAGATCACCATGGAAGGCGTGGATGTACCTGTGGGAATGGTACCCCAAGCACTATCCTGAAGAGGAGAGGAAGCTGTTGAGGAAGATGGACGCTTGTCTTCTAACATTCTGCTCCTTTATGTGTGAATATAGCACCAACACTCCGGATATCATTTAGACACTAACATGCATAGTCTTCCTGAAATGGCTCGACTCGTCAAACATCAAGAACGCATACGTCTCTGGCATGAAAGAGGAGCTAAACCTCTACGGCAACGAGTACTCCCTCTTTGATACCTTCTATAATATTGGATATCTCGTCTTCCAAGTTCCATCACTACTACTACTGTCCCGGCCACAGATCGCCAAATACTATTTGCCGACTATGGAGGTTCTATGGTCCATTGTCACCTTCTGCCAAAGTCAAATGCGGAACCGAAACGACATTTACGGGACTCGCTTCTTGCTTGGCCTGCTCGAAACGCCTGTGGCATCTGGGACGACATATGTGCTTGGCTCATGGTACAGACCTGAAGAAGTGTTTAAACGCACGGGAGTGTGGTTTGTGTCCAATAACATTGCTGTAATGTTCGGTGGCTACCTGCAAGCTGCTGCATACAAGAACCTAAACGGGTAAGTGAAGAGAACGTGGCCCATTTGCCGAGATTTTACTGATATGGTATAGCGTCGGCGGCATGTCCGGATGGCGGTGGCTGTTTATTATTGATGGAGTCATCTCACTCCCTATTGCTCTAGCAGGCTTTCTGATATTTCCCGGCCTACCAAGCAGCAAGAAGCCGTGGTGGCTCACGACTAAAGAACACGAGCTGGCTCAGACTCGCATGCTCAACGCTGGTGTGGCACCCAGCAAAAAGCTAAGCTGGACCATCGTGAAACGCACGTTTCTGCGCTGGGAATTCTACCTAGGTGTGCTATGTTACGCCTTGTAAGTGTTTCCAAATCCATCCTTCATGTATTCGACCGGGTGCTAACACGCTCAGTTTTCTCTCCTCATCCTACCCCCACGGTCAAATGGCCATCTGGCTCAAAGACCTTGCAGCTAAGTACCCGGGCGCCTACACTATCCCGCAAATAAACACGATACCCACGGGCGCACAAGGCGTCTCTGTCTTTGCGGCCCTACTTGCCACCTCCCTGTGCATGGTCTACCCGCTGTGGTCCATATTCAGCATCGTGCAAACGATTTACATTATCGCCAACATATCACTCTTGATCTGGAATATCCCCAAAGGCTACCACTTCGCGTGCTATTACCTTCTTGGCGTATCTGCCGCGATTACGCCTATCCTCATGCCCTTCATCAACATGGCGTTGCGCGACGATGCTGAGGCTCGGGCTGTTACCGTGGGAGCTATGCTCACAGCTGGCTGGGCAGTGTTTTCGTTCTACCCGATCACCGTTTTTCCAATTGTGGAGGGACCAAAGTGGACAAAAGGGTACTCCGTGAATATCTGCTTTGTCGTAGGGTGCTGGAGTTCGTTCTTGATCATGCAATATCTGTACAAGAAGAACGAGAATAAGAAACAGGCTATGATGGTCAGGGACGTGGCGAAAGATCAAGAGGACTTGGCGGGCCTGGATGTCAAGGGTTCGGCGGAGATTGAGCATGCTGAGGTAAAGCATTGAAGTGGGATATTCTACTGGGGTGCGCTCACTTGGTCACGAACGTGTGGAGTAGTTAATATGAACATTGAGGAATGGAATAATGTTGCTTCAATGCGTGGACCTAACTACTATGCTCGAATTCGCGGTATCTCTACCTCTCTCCTACCCCAGCTTCCACAGCACAGCAATCTATCGACCAACACGCATAATCCATCCATCAGTACATCTATACGGCACTACCCATGTCTTCGCAACCTACGCAACCCCCCGAGAAGAAAAACACCAGACCCAAAGACCGACCAGCAGATCGAGACCCAAATTCAGACTCAGACTCCGATCGAGCTCCGATGCTCCAATCGCCCAGAAACAACGTGCGCCCCCGCCGCAGCTACATCCCGCACCGCTCACCTTCTTACACGCGCATCATCCGACTCGAAGGCCAAATCCTCTCGCTAGTCTCCATTCTAAAATTCCACCTCCGCTACGCACCCAGCTGGCCGGACACCGCGCTCACCGCCCTCCGACTAGCAGTCCTACCCATGTACTTTGAAGCCATCGACCGGCTCATCTTTCACATTGACCACGGCATCGACTTCAACCGGGCGCGGAACGCAGACGGTCTAATATACGTGGCTAGGCCGAGGCCGTCGGCAGTAGAAAACGAAGACCATTGGCCCAAGACGTTATGGTTTGCTGAATTTCAACGGGGATTTGAAGATGACAGCGTGAGTATTGCGGAGGCGTTGAAAAGGGGGTGGGAGTGGTTCATGGATCTTGATGGGTTTCCGGCGAGATATACGGCGGTGAAGGAGTGGGCGCTTGGGTGGCATGAGCTCGAGGCAGAGAAGCGAAGGCAGTTTCTTGAAGTGTTCCAGATCGATCGAGATGCGCTACTGGGCATGGCGAGGGAGGTTAAAGGCATGTCTTTGACGGGGCCGGCGATGCTGAATCACGAGAAGACTAGTTGTGTGGTGGGCTTCTTGGAGCAAAAACGGCCGTTGGACGTGGTACTGCCGCGCATGGTGAACCCCTCGAGACAGAAGCTGGGCGAGTGCTCGATCTGCAAAGTGGGCCTACTGAAGGAGGAGGTCGGAACGACGAAAGAGCATCGACCGGTCGAAATCCCTTGTAGACACATCTTCGGCGCTTCGTGCATCAAGAATCACTTCGCAGCTACCAAGCGCTGGGTCTGCCCAGCATGCGGCACTAATCACTATGCAGTACAGCATCATCCCACCACCGCCTCAGAAGTCCTTGAAAGCTGTGATAGGCTTCTGAAGTGGCTCGACCCACCCGCACTTGTCCATCTCCCGGTGGAGCCTCACTCGTACCTCGATAAGCTGACCCTTATTTTCGAGCCCGCAGATGCCATCCGCAAGGACCTTCACAACTGGAACAACGAACCACGCGATTCATACGCTGAGTATTTGAGGCTATCGGACCTGGCGCTGTACCTCACACGCGATCGGTTGCACGCCGCTATCCGAGGCGATACTGATCGGTTTCGCGAAGTTGTAGCGCAGCAGGTACAGATTGGGTCGAGAATCGTGTGGTTAGAGTTCCTGTGGAGGTGTCATCCTAACTCGCCAGCGTAGCTGCTGTTGTTAATTTGTTTTTCGATCAGAAATGGCCATGTTTTCCGTTCGTATTCGTCTCATTGGCAAGGAACTGAACGTGTGACGTGGACATCGTGTTCATTGTTTGCTTTTGCGTTGAGCGAGCAAACGAGCGAGCGATGGTGACTTTTTTTCAGAATTGTTGTGCTGTGCTAGCCAGCTAGCTTCTCAATTTAGTCTGTACCTTTTTTGAACTGCTGTGTTTGACCATGTCTACGGCAGGCGCGGGAACTTGGCAAGGCCTGACGTGTGTTCTACCGCATCGTGGGGTCTCGTATCCACCTAACAACCGGGCAGTAGTGCATGCTAGGCGTGCGAATCATGGGAAAGCCATGGGAAAATCATAGGAGAAAGCAGAAACCCCATCTTACATAACGGCAGACGGAAGAAATCAAGTATGATGTCGGACAGACGTGATGGTTGCTTCACCCCGCAGCCAACCACACCCTCCCCACGCCAGCCTCGAGGACCCACTTTCCCCACTCTTCCGGGATCCGGCGCAACAGGCAGACCCACTCACACCGTCGACCCTGCGTCTGCCAACATCGTGAGATGTTGTGGTGGTGGCAAGCCAAGAGTCTATCGTTGCCATGTTTTGGGCCGCTTTTGCACAGCCCGATCACGATTGATTGCAGGCTTTGGCTTGATCATCTGCACCTGGTGCCCTGTAGGTACCGGTTTCCCCGCGGAAGTCACGAAGCCTCGTCTCCAGCCAAGGGACATGTAGGAATAAGGAATGTCAGGTAGGCTATGAGCTGCGATTACATCATGTCTGTCTCGTGCAAGCTATACAAGTCAGCTCAGGAACGCCTTGTTTGCTTGCTCAACGTCGCGATTCCCAACAGTTCTACTCTTACCATCTCTTAACGTCGACATCGAGCAATGGCTTCCCTCCGCTCCTCAAGAACGCTGCTGCGTCGCTTCGCCAGACCGTCCCCGCCTGCCTTCCGGTTCCGACGCGCCGCAACGCCTCTACAGCAGCGAAGCTTCGCATCGCACCAGGACGTAACCTACCCGCAGGTTCCCTATGAAAAAGCCGAAAATGTTGGAGAAAAGAGGTTCAGCCAATTCGACATGGACGGGAAGGTGTTCGTGGTTACAGGTGCAGCATGCCGTCCTCCTCCCACTTCTAGAGCAGGCGTTATGCTTTCATGATTGTTGTTAACATATGAACAGGTGGAGGACGTGGCCTAGGGTTGTGCATGGCCGAGGGTCTCGCAGAGGCTGGCGGCAAAGTACATTGCCTCGATCGATTACCGGAACCGCCTCAACCTCTCGTGGATGCCCAGTCACGACTCAAGGGCCAACTAGAATATCACTCTGTGGATGTCACCGATGACAAGGCGATGAGAAAGTGCATTGAGGGTATCGCCGCCGAGAGAAAACGACTAGACGGTCTGATCGCAGGTATGTAAACGAACACGCCCGGTGAAAGCCAGACGTGAGCTGACGTCTGTTGCAGCTGCCGCGATCCAACAAGTAACTCCGGCCATCGAGTTCAAGAAGGAAGACATTGCCAAAATGCTAGAAGTGAATTACACTGGCGTTTTCATAACGGCCCGCGAGTGCGCTCGTCAGATGTTGGAGTACAAGATCCAGGGCTCAATATGCCTGATCGCGTCGATGAGTGGAACAATAGCCAATCGAGGTTTCCTCGCCCCCGTCTACAACTCGTCGAAGGCGGCTGTCGTCCAGTTGGCGCGGAACCTAGCCATGGAGTGGGGAAAGAAGAATCCGGATGGCTCCGGGGGGATCCGAGTTAACTCTCTCAGCCCCGGTCATATCGTTACGCCGATGGTGCAGGCCAACTTCGATGCGGGGGAGGCGAACCGAGAAGAGTGGGAGAACAACAGCATGCTGGGCAGGCTGAGCACACCTGAGGAATACAAGGCGGCGGGTCTGTTCATGTTGAGCAAAGCGAGCAGCTACATGACAGGCCATGACTTGAGGATGGATGGTGGCACGACGGCCTGGTAGAGATGGGTCCACGGACTGTGCGTGTTTGGATGACTGACGATTTACGATGCATTTCGATTTGTGGTGGGTAGCGCCTTTCAACGCGTAATAATATAATATAATTCTTCGCTTGTTCCTCGGTAGAGACGGTGGAGTGACGGAAGTGAAGCCCAACGTTCCTGCCAGTAATACGCAACTAGCCACTAGCTACATGGGTCAATCCGCGCCTTCCCCATCCCGCTCTAGCCTCTAATCGGACCATCTGTCCTCCCGCGCTCCCCTGCGCGACAACTGTACATTTGGCGAAAGGACCAGAGCGCAACAATCGAGCCCAAGCTTCACACCACGCAATCGACCATGGACCGGTTAGCACGCCTAATCAGCTGCGTGCTGCTTACCATTCTGCCCCTCGCAGCCGCCCTGAAATTCGACCTCCAGCCGCACTTCCCCCAGGAATCGGCCAAATACGAACGATGTGTCCGGAACTTCGTGGCCAAAGATCAGTTGGTCGTTGTCACAGCCATTCTGAGTGGGTATAGAGGAGATGGGCAGAGGGTGGACATGCATGTACGTTCTCTGCCGATTCGCCAAAGCCGTGATCGCATGGCTCCCGGGAAACCCAATCACGCGAGCAGGAATTGCATATGGGAAAAGCTGGCTGATACGGGACGCAATAGATTCGTGACGCAATGGGCAATGACTACCACCGCCCCAAGGATGTCGTCGGTGAGAACCGCTACGCCTTCACCTCGCACGCCGACTCGGCCTTCGACGTCTGTTTCGAAAACGTCCTCACCGCGGCTACGTCTCCCGGCCCGCGCCTCGTCGAGCTCGACATCGACATCGGCGCCGATGCCAAAGACTGGAATGCCATATCTGCCGGAGAGAAGCTGAAGCCTGTCGAAGCCGAGTTGAGACGCATTGAGGAGGTGGTGGGCGAGATTGTTACCGAGATGGACTATCTGAGGTCCAGGGAGCAGAAGCTTAGGGATACAAACGAGAGCACCAACGAGCGGGTCAAGTGGTTTGCGCTGGGCACTATGGGCATGCTTGTTAGCCTGGGCGCGTGGCAGGTTGTCTACCTGAGGGCTTACTTCAGGAGCAAGCACCTCATCTAAGCGCGTCGAGAACGCGTGTCTGGGACTTTTGGGGAGAACGATTGGATAGGGAAGAGGCGGAAGGAGTATCAGTTATGGGTTTGTACGAACAGAGCATGAGAGCGGTATGGACTGCATCCTTCATGCAGATGATTGGAGTGGCGTTGGTAGGACAATATCGAGTTTCAAGTCATGCTTTCCAACATCAGCATATTCTGCTCCCCTAAAATCACCATACAGATCGGCGTGCCGACGATTTCGTATCGTTGGAAATTCGCTTCGCAGTCCTGTGCGGAGGCGTTCCGCGTCTGACGCTCCTCCGTCCTGTCAGCAAGCCCACCGTTGCTTACATGAGAAAGGATTGAATACCACCAGGCAGCCAAACACCACCACAACAAGCCAATATATCAGTCTCTCTTCGATACTTTCACTGGCTCAAAACTCGCGTTGTCGCCCTCAGGCGGAAATTTCGTCAAGATGCCCAAACGCAGCGCAGCATTCTACGCCTCCCGCAACGCCTCCCTACGCAAAGCTCGCGCCGCAAAAGCATTCCCTCTTCCCAACCCCAAGGCCTTGGACCCCTTACCTCCCAACACCGAACCCGTCATCCGAGAGGGTCGGCAAGCCGTCGCCTACCACATCCCCACAAGCCCACCCTCCCCCACCCAACCCATGCTAAAAACGACCATCACACTCCCCCGCTACTCGACATGGACATCTGGGCTTCACTTCCACACCCTGCACACCGAGTACCTGCGCCTCGTCCAGGGCAGCATCTTCGTCCAACTCGACTCCAGCGTCAAAATCCTAAGCGCGCGGGCGGGGGGCGAAGTGCGTATCTACGACGACACGAGGGCCGCCATGGAACCCGGGCTGCACATCAAGATCGACAAGTACGCACGCCATAACTGGGGGCGCGCGAAGGAGTACTTGCAAAGGGGCCAGCCTGGAAAGAGGAGGAGGATGGCGGTATATCCCATCGATATCGATGACGATGTTGTGGTAGAAGAATGGACAGATCCAACCGATATTCATAAACCAATCTTCTTCTGGAATCTAAACGGTGTCCTTGCTGCACCCTTCCCGCACTCCTCTCCACAACGACAGCGGCTGGCGCACGCGGCGGTGGGGGCCAGGTGCTGGGTGTCGTTCCAGCTCTGTGTTATATTCTGGGAACTGGATAATTGGCCCGTGTTTGTGGAGCTGGGGTATGGGTGGCCGGATAGGCTGGGTATGTTGTTGCTCAAAGGATGGGTGGAGTATCTTGTTGCGTTTGGGGTTTTGGGGGCGGCGAGCGTCATGGGCTGCGTGCTGGGTGTGCGGGCGGTTAGGAGAGAGAGGACGCCGGTGCGGCTTTGGGAGGCGTATAGGAAAAACGGGGTGAACTGAAGCGCCTCGAGTCGGTGTACGTTTCCTTAGTATTATCTCATCGCTTGTCGTGTTTCCAACACCCGCTCTCGAACAGTCCTGTTCTTCTTTGCACTCCTACTTCTTTCCAGCCCTTCGTGTTATGCGCAGCAAGGGATCGAAAATATCTTGCCCAATCTCCAACTCGCGTCATAATCCTACCTAAAGCCTATATCGTCATGCTCGGTCAGTGCGTGCTTGTTTGTTTGTTTGTGACTAACTCTCACTTATCTCCCCACAACTCACCACCATCCAACCATCCCGATTTAGTATATATACCCCACAATCCCGCCACCCCCCCCCCCAATCAAATCCATCAAATCTTGAAAACGTGATGGCGGTGTAGTGCATAACACACAAAAAAAAGGAAAAAAAAATCTGGCGATATGCACTAGTCGTGATAAAACAAAGTGTGTCCTGACACCAGGTTTCGAGTCAGAGAGGGATTAAAGAGGCCGTAGACTTTTTATTTGTTGTTGTGTACATAAACAACATCTTTCTTGATGGATACAATGGATTGAGAATGACTGTCTCGGCGTCTTGTACAGTCTACAGATGACAGACTAGTTATGCGTTAGGGACAAGGACTATGTGAGCAAATCGGGCTCGCATAGGTGTCTCCAAAGGTTATTACCTGTACGTTCCAGGTAAGATTAGGTACCTAGTAGCTTAACAGGGGAAAACATATGCGAACTGACTTTGTGTATAGATTACATATCACACAACACAAATGCCTAGTGTCGGCAAAAGAAATACGAGCATCTCCGCACTGTTGTATTGCAATTTTTCTGCACCGCAAGAGGATGCAGGCAGGAGGACAGTATATGCGAACCAGAACACGACGATTATGTACACAAACCAATGATACATTAATATATACGTACCCCGTTGCGCCGCTATTGCTAGTCAACCTGTGAAAAATGTAAGAAAGAGGCTCTCTAATCTACCTAGCACGCTAGTGCTTGGGGCAGCAGCATACGTGGGGACCACTCTCGATAACCTCCTTAGTAGCCTGATCCTCGTACTTCTTGAAATTCTCCATAAAGAGCCTGCCAAGCTTTTCAACTTCGTCTTTGAAGTTTGCAGTGCCGTTCCATGACTTCGCAGGGTTGAGTAGCTCGTCGGGGACGTTGGGGCATGTCTTGGGGACGGACAGACCGAAGGTCTCGTAGGTTTCGTATTCGACGTTTGCAAGCTCGCCCGAGTGGATGGCGTCGAGGATGGCTCGGGTATATTTCAGAGGGCATCTCTTTCCTCCTGTGCCACTTCCAGCACCGACCCAACCGGTGTTGAGGAGCCAGGCGTTGGCGTTGTGTTGTTGGATCTTCTCCGCAAGCATCTTGGCGTAACGCATGGGGTGGAGGGCGAGGAACGGTTGCGCGAAGCAAGATGAGAAGGTGGCCTGGGGCTCGGTTACACCTTGCTCTGTGCCGGCCATCTTGGAGGTGTATCCGGAGATGAAATGGTACATGGTCTGCTCGGGACTGAGTTTGGAAATAGGAGGCAGGACACCGCGGGCGTCACAGGTGAGGAGGATGATGTTCTTGGGGTGTTGTGTCGAGATGCAAGGGATCTTAGTGTTCTCAATGTACTCGATGGGGTAGGCGCAGCGGGTGTTCTCTGTCAGTGTGTCGTCGTCGTAGTCCACAACACGCGTTACCGGGTCGAAGACGACGTTTTCGAGGATGGAACCGAAGCGGATAGCACCGTAGATATCTGGCTCTTTCTCGGCAGAGAGTCCAATGCACTTGGCGTAGCAGCCACCCTCAATATTGAAGACGCCAGTATCGCTCCAGCAGTGCTCGTCGTCGCCAATTAGGGCACGCTTGGGGTCGGCAGAGAGAGTAGTCTTGCCGGTACCTGAGAGACCGAAGAAGACGGTTACATCGCCATCCTGGCCTTCGTTCGCTGATGAGTGCAGAGTAAGGACGTTGTGCTTAACAGGCATCTCGTAGTACAGCACTGTGAAGATGCCCTTCTTCATCTCTCCTACGGAAGAAGTTAGCACAACTTCGTTTTTGGAAAAAGTATCCTATAAGAAAACAAACGTACCAGCATACTCGGTGCCGAGAATGACCATCTCCTTGTCGGAAAAGTTGAGGGCCACGGATGTCGATGATGTCATACCGCTGGTGTATCGATTTGCTGGGAAGGCACCGGCGTTGTAGATGGTGTAGTCAGGTTCGAAGTGTTCCAGCTCTTCCCTCGAGGGACGGATCAACATATTGCGCATGAAAAGGGCATGGTACGCGCGAGCGCAAACCACTCGTACGCGTATCCGGTAGCGCTCATCCCAGCCGGCGAATCCATCGACAACGTAGATGCGGTTCCTGGTGTTGAGGTAGTCGATGGCACGCTCACGGTTGATGCGCCAGACCTGGAGGAAGGGTTAGCGAAGAAACACGGATACACGTGATCGGAAGGAGGTGGTGAAGGGATTCGGCTGTGGCGCGTCGTGCAGGCAGGTGCGGGGCAGCCGAGCCCCAGGCCCCGCCAGGTGCAGGGATGTGGACCGCAACTGCCTCGGGTATCCGCCTGGCGTGCATGACGTCTGCCCATCGATTTCACAAGCCAGTGCCAGTTGCCGCGAATTGACGTAGGCATAGGCAGTTTTTTTCAAGGACGAAGGGAACCGCGGCGAGCGAGCAACTTACGTCGGTTTTCATCGGCTTGTTGACAGGGCCCCACCAGACATCGTCTTTGGACGACTCCTCCTCGACAATGCGCTTGTCCGAGGGAGAGCGGCCAGTCTTCGCGCCTGAGTATGCTGAGAGTGCGCCTGATGCGGTGATGGCCGAGCCAGTCTCGTATACCAGTGCATCTTCGTAGAGGGCGGCGACTGAGGGGTTGGCGATCTGGGAGAAATCAGCATACACATTGGCGGAATGGTTTGCACCTGCTTTGGAGAAGGAAGCTAGCTTACAATAGCTACACGGTCATAGTCGATGTGTGCCTTGTCGTGGAGCGCTTCCTCAATCTCGGTGTGCTCCTTGTTCGGCCTGAGAGAGGTGATTGTCAGTCACTGCATAGTGAGCTGGGGACGGTGAGGCTACTCACGCAACGCCGGACGGGTGGAGGCTTGTCTTGTTGACGGTTTGCGAGACCATGTTGTGTGCGAGGAGTGGAGAGATGGAGGTAGAATGGAAGTTAGATCGCTGTTGTTTTGACACCTGTTGACGGGCAAAGTCTTGGGCCAAAGGAGGAGCTGGAGCTGGGCTTGCCGTTCCAACAGCGGGGCCTGAGACGTCTTTAATACCGCGACGAGATGCCATTCTAGCGACGTCGTTTACCCTCAGTCTGGCGGTGCTGGGCCGGGCGGTGGCTAGCGTGAGGTGTGCTGATTGGGCCAAGGTACGCGTTTGGGTAGTGCCAGTGCCCTTCGGCTCACGAGGGACGAAAATAATGCGGAGCTGGGCACGAGCGCTGGGTGAGCTCGGAGCAAGCGGCCGGCAAGTGTAACAACAACTTCCAGCTTTATGGCTGCGAACGCTTAAGCCGACACGCATCGAGCTTTTGCTCCTCTTCTAGCGGACTAATGACTAACAGGAGGGTTGCAGTCACGACTGTGTCATCCTTTGGGCCCTTTCTTTCGTTGCCAGTGCCCTCGTGACAGCTTCCAAGACAACGTCAACCGCAAACCGTCAGCCAACATTGGCTGGAGGGGCTGATCCGCCCTACCCCACATTCACGGTTGCCGGAAGCGGGTAGCCTGGCCTGACCTTTCGTCATTGTTTTATTGGCCTGCATTACTGTGATTACGAACATTTCAGCTGTCGAGATACAACCGCGTGACTTCCTCGGTTGCTGCATGTAAAAAGAGGGCCAAAGTTTAACATTGCTGATTATTATTGCGCGACTTATTTCTCTAATAGTCGCGCACCCATCGCCAGCATCACAATATGATAAGTGATAAGTAGTAGCGGCCAGCCAGCTTCGAGGCGGTGCACCCAGACCGTTCCGATTCCACTTCGTGCGCGCTCTACGATCCTCACCCATCCCTGCACGATGATGAGGCACGTACGCTTCGGCTTAGCATCGATAGCACGACGCGCAAATCAAAGTCGTCGGACGGATGGCACTGCTCATCGGAAAATGAGGCATTTCGACGCACTTGCACTTCCCTCACGATGCTCCCGAGCCGAATAGTACCAGGTAGGGCTTATTTGGCATGTGCCAGTTACCGAGCCTTTTTAGTTGCTGTTCGATCCTGCAACTTTGACTCGCACAAATACCACATCGTCGCATATTTATCTGGGATGTTGTCTTCATGTGCAATGCAACCGAATTAGCGTTTCTTCTATATGCAGGAGACCGCCATGCTGCACCGTGACTGCTACTACATCTCATCATTTGACCATCGGTATATGCTACATCTACAATGCGGAGTACTAGGAAACAGAAATGCAAAACACATCCAAGAATTACCGCTGCGCGTACACCTAGGTAGACTCTAGCACATGCTCTAGATCCCCAAGAGGGATTTCGCGGGGAACCCACGCCGAGGCGGAAATGAGAGCCCCATACGCGCGGTATTTCCGCAACGAGAATGGCCTGCTCCAGAGCCGAGCCTCGCGTTCCGGCCGCGGGCCAGCTACGAATCGTCCCGAAACCCGAATAGGTATCCAGGAACCGAACGGCCTGTACACTGCACCCAGCCTCACCTCTACGCTGCATCACCACCGCTCTGTTTCTTCTTCGTTTCCTTCTTCTGCTTGCGCGCAGAAGGACTGAAGAACGACTTGATCTGGCGGAAGCCGCCCAAGTACAACCAGGTGCATATGAATACAACGGAGAAATTGAAGAAGATGTAGGCCCACATGAGACCTTCGCAATCGTTAGCACAAGGACTCAGAAGTTAGGCGCTCGTAGACTTACCAAAATCACGCCAAATGTACTGCGGGTACACATTGAATGAAGCAGCGAACGCCTCGCCCGTTGCGTACTGACAAAACCCACAGTTGCCATTGGGCTGAGTCTGTACGTATCCTCCTGCTTGTTGCGCGAATTGACCAGCATACGTTTGACAGCTTTGGCCCGGCGGAGGTGGGAAAATCGCCATCTCATCGGTCTCGCATCTTACCACCTGACCTTGAACAAGCAGTGAAAGTAATGCTTCAAGTAAGTAATGGAACGGCGTCAACCAGTACATCCAACTTTGCCAGAACGAGGGAAGGCTAGCGTAAGGAACGACGACGCCGCAGAAGGATATGATGAAGGTAAAGAACAATGGTACAAGCAGCGACGCGAGGAGCTCGTTTGGCGCAAACGAAGCAATGGCTTGCCCGAAGCCCATGTAGAACATCTCGAAGAGCATTATGAAGAGCCAGACACTCGCAGCAGTGTACGTGTCGCGAGGAAAGTTGGGCGGGAAGTACCAGCAGCACCAGTAGATGGTTCCAGAGATAAGTCGATATGGCACCTCGCTGAGTATCGTGCCCCAAACCATGGCCGTCCAAGAGTAGATTTTGGCGCTGCCCTCTCGAGACGCATATATTCCGCGGATGTGTATAAAGCGGGGCTGGAGTTGCTGGATCAAGGGAGGCGCGATCGTGAGTGTCATAAAAATGGAGAAGAGTCGCGACTGCATATCGATTTGGCTTTGTCCCAAGTTCCAGAATGTAAAGCCGTTGAATAAACCCGTAATGATGTGCAGCATTACCATGCCTTGAACATAGGGAGGGTCTCGCCATATCGCTACGAAGGCTCGTTTGACAACTGTGAGCCATTGTTGCGGGTAAGGCATGGCATACTCTCGGTCGTCGCGGGCTTGTTCGTTCTTCGCTGCGTCACGCCTACCAGCAATGATCTCCTGAATCTCTTTGACTAATTTCTCGTTCTCTGGGGAGTTTTCCCAGACGTCACCCCAGTCCTGACCTTTGTAGTCTGGATTACCAGCGCCGATAGCTTCGAGCATGTACTCGGCGGGATTCGTGTGGGGAGGACATTTCTCCGCACCGTTGTTCTGGAGATACTCGATGAGCTGCTGGGAATCATGACCTAGGTCGCCAAAGTAGACTGTGCGTCCGCCGGATTTGAGAAGCAGGAGCTGGTCGAAATGTTCGAAGAGAACAGCGCTCGGCTGATGAATTGTGCACAAGATGGCCTGACCAGCGTCCGCGAGCTGCAAGCAATCAAATTAGTTCTAAATTTTTGATAGGGATTGGAGTACTTTGCAGCACCGTCAGGGGCCACATAGGGCTCAATAATTCTGCGAAGTACTCCAGGCAGAATTGAAAAATTGGAATGACTAACCTTGCGCAAAAACCGAACAATGTTAAAGGCAGCGCCGGAATCGAGACCCGATGTTGGTTCATCCAAAAACATGAGCAATTCGGGTTTGCTAGCGAGCTCCACACCAATGGTCAGACGTTTCCGCTGCTCCTGATTCAATCCGGAGCCAGTCGCGCCAATAGCTGCTCCAGCAATCTCGCGCATCTCGAGAAGATCAATGATCTTCTCCACGTAGTCGTACTTCTCCTCAATTGGTACCTCTTTTGGCTGCCGTAGGCGTGCAGAGAACTGTAGAGCTTCCCGTACAGTAGCCGTGGACTCGTGCACATCCATCTGTTCTGCGAAACCGGTTGAACGTTGGAAGGAATCTGGAAGCGGCTTTCCGTCTACAAGGAAATCTCCGCGAACGACTCCAAAATTTATTCTTTGCGCAAGCGCGTTGAGTAGCGTCGTTTTTCCGGCACCTTCACACTTGAAGTTAGCACATATCGTTCGCGCAACTTCGAGCTACCATACGGCATCCCAAAAGTCTGCCAAGTAGTCCTGAGGCATCGAGGGTATGTACCTGAAGCGCCCATGAGCGCTGTGAGCTTCCCAGGCCTCACAAAACCATTAACACCTTTCAATAATGTGCGCTCGCCCTTCTCGTACGGAATAGTATACGTAATATCCTGGAACGTGAGAATGGTCTCGTTCTTCGCGACACCCTCAACTGTCTGGTCTGATCTTTCATTATCGCTAGACGAGTGCTTCTCGGTCACTGGCTCACCGTTCCCGGTCTCCTCGTCCTTGGGTAGAGTCTTGGTTTCCATCTCCTTCTCCACGGTTTTCGGTACCTGGCCTCGCTTATAAATCGTGACAGCTCCGCCACCTTTATTGGGCTTCTGGATTTCCATACCAAAAGCGGTGAGCGCGACGAAGAAAAGAAAGAATGCACAGATAAAGCCGAAGTTGCGCCATAAGTGTGATCTTGAGTATCCGAAGGCTACCGAAATATAATCCGAGCCAGCGACGGTGAGGGATCCTGGCCTACTGCCCTGGATGGTGCATGACTGATACTGCTCCTGCGCATTCGGAAGCTGAGGCGCAATGAACGGAGGCACACATTGAATTTGGAGATTGTAAAATTCGTTCGATATAAGTCCTTCGTATCCATATTGAATGGGATTTATCCATCTCAACCATGAGAACCATGGACGCATCTTGGATGGAGGGATAAGATAACCAGTGTAGACGACCAGCGCCTGGATAGCAACACCGGTAATGCGAGTAGCGACGTCCAGAGATCCTACTAGGGAACCGATGGCTCTGAAGAAAGCATACATCGTCATAGTGATGATCCAGAGGAAAAGTAGCGATATGAAGAACTGCGAGGGCGTTCGCGAGAGGTTGGCCATGAAGTATACCACAATATCGAAGATGAGGACCTGAATAAACACAAGTGGAATGTCGATGACAGTCTGTGCGATGGCGTATGCAGCTGGCCGATAGAACGAAAAGCTCTTGTGTTTCAGCAAGATTGGCCTGGATTCGAAGGCAGAAGTGAGCTCAGCAAGCGCGAGCAACTAAGGGAGGAAATTAGTGTTTGCGGCATATAGTTTGTTCGTATATGCTTACCGCGTTGAACAACAGCATGAAGAAAATCACACCACCTCGTGGGAACACTCCCATAGCGTTGTCCGGAAGGTTATAGAAAAGAGAGCCGACAATCAGGGCCTGGAAGAGAATGCCACCCCACTTTCCAATGAGAGACTGGGGATCACCAATCATGACAAGAAACTGGCGCTTAGTACATGCCATGACTTGTTCTGGAAACGACAAGGTAAAGTTCTTCTTCTTGGTGGCCTTGGTGCGGGCCTGGTGTCGCTCCTCTGCCTGTCGTTTCGTTTCCTTTTCGAACTCTTCGATCTCAGCAAGATTAGCTTGGGCCTGCTCGCTGTTGGCAAATGCCTCCCCAAAAGCTGCTCCAGTACGTGGTATGCGATCTTGCCAACCCTCTTTCACTTGCCGCTCATGGTCGTCTGTGACGGAGGTCAAAAAGTCACTAGTAGTCCACCGCTCAGGCTGCATGAAGCCGAGGTTCTTGAAATAGTCTGCAGCTTTCTCGGTAGGACCGAAGTAGCAGCATCGACCCTCATGAATAAGAAGAACCTTGTCGAACAGGTCGTACAAGGATTCTCCAGCCTGATATAGGGCCACCGCAGTCGAGACTTGCGCCATATTTGTCAAAGACCGTAGACTCTGAACGTATTCAAGAGCTGTGGATGCGTCGAGTCCGCGGGTACTGTTGTCCCAGCCTGGCTAGATGTCAATATGTGTTTTGTATGCAAAGAGTACGGCCAAGTGGGCTGCTCGGTGGATATTTCTCTGGGCTGGTCTATGACGCCAAGAGTAAATCCCATCGAACGCTCGTGCCAGTGGAACAAGTATCTCTTACATTGTACGGAAGCCTTGGTGACCATCGCCTCAGCGATTGAAACGCGCTTCTTCTCGCCTCCGGAGACACCCCGAATGAGTTCGTTGCCGACTTTCGTACCGAGTGTATGTTCGATCCAGAACAGCTTTGTCACTACTCGAAGGAATTCGTTGACATAGTCTTTCCGGGACTCTCCTTCCTTGCGTGACTCCTTGCCAGGTGTCCTCATCTTCAAAGCGAACCTCAACGTATCTTTGACCTTTAGAGTCGCGTAGTGTAAATCATCCTCGGGGTTGTAGAGCACTTCGCTTCGGTACTTCTTGCCCACTTCCTTCGCGTCAGTGCCACCATATGTAACATCACCAGTGATCTCTTCGTAGCCGAATCGTTGGTTACCGATGATCTTCAGGAACGTCGAGCAACCGGCTCCAGGACGTCTGCAGACATTAGCGCGTGGCAAGACACAAGGGACCGGAAACCCTACCCAAGAACAAGTACCATCTCGCCCGGGCGTATACAACCGGAGAAGTCATCGAGAATCGTGCGGACGGGAGGCTTGCCTGCTGCCTTACGGGGCCCTTTGGTGAAAAGATTCTTGATGAACCTCCCTGGGCCGAGGAAAATATCCCCAACTGAAGGCTGAAGTGCTGCCCCAATGCCCATACCCTTTACTGTCAAGCGTTTGAAGATGACGCCTTGGTGTCTAGTCTTCTCCTCTTCCGATGATTCCTGTCTTGTACGTCCAAACATCTTTGACATAAGGTTGTTGATCTCATCCTCTTCCTCAGCGCTACGCCCCGTTTCGCCAGTATTGCTCTTGCTGAGATGATTGCTTTGGCTCTGGCTCGTCCTTCGCCTGGACAGCGCGCGAAACAGGTCTTCTTCGGTCATAGGCTTCGATTGCTTTGACTGAAGACTGGGTCTGATGGCAGATCCAGTCCTCCTAGTCGCTGCTCCATCTCCTTCATGTTCGGAATCTGAAGAGTCGTCGGCGAGGACTACTTGTTGCTCCACAGGCTCAGCTGAGCTTGTCTTCTGGAGATAACTAGTAGACTGTGTTGCGCCCCCATTCTGTGGAACCTTCTCCTGGGCTGAAGGTCCGTCCACGACGTTTGCGGCATCAGAGGAAGGCCGCGCGACAGCGGTTGTAATGCTTGATGCCGAAGACAAGCCCGCGCCCTCTCCGCCGTAATAGCTTCCGCTGCTCGTATGTAAGGCGTTGGAGATGAAGGTGCCGTTAGGGACTCCGTCGGTGTGCGCGCTTGGGTTGGCCGAGGCGTCGTGGTTTTGTTGTTGCGTGCCAGTATATGAATGGTGCTGGCTAGGATCCGCTGGCATCTGCGGGGAACCATGGCCTCGATCTTCCGAAGCCATCGCGAATGTTCCTGCAGCCCGTCAAAGGCCAAGCTAGAGGTGATAATTGAAGCGATAGTACAGCGAAGACTCCACTATCCAATGACCGACCTGTAAACAAAGGTGGCTAGAAGAGGCCGTTTGCGACGGTCTCAGGGATAGTTCCGCAACTGTCGGGTTTGGTGGGGGATCCGACGAAAGGTGTAAACCAAAACTGGAGTATTTAACTAGAGCGCCAGTCTGCGCACACAACATCGTTGCTCCCTCCATACTGCGGCGCGTCGATATCTTAGTGTCGCGTCGAAGTGGTGATGTCATGGTAACGTTTGAGTCGGTGGTCGGAACTTAGCTTCGGGTCGGTGGTTTGTCAACACCGAAATGTCCTGAGATGCGCGATCGATATCGTATTTCAGCCTCAACGGTGATCGATCTGCTGCCGCGTGTGGAGGCGCTAGGTGTCCGCGGGGAGCGGATATGGAGAGGTTGGTTCGGAGTTGCAGCAGCTAGCCTTGAGGGTGAGGCAGGCGTCCATGGATCCCGTCTCTTACAAAACCCACGCTTGCCCTACCGGTATAAAGTATTCACTTCTTCATTCGGGCATTAAAACAGTCTGCGGGTGGCATCGTTTCCAACAAGAACGCTTCGGCTGCGCTCCTCTCACACGCTGCACACTATAGTAGAGGGATGCGGTACGGTCAGGAGCTACCCCTCCATTTCGCCCTCTAGCAAGCAGCAGGGTTCGCGACACTGGTTTGCGCCTGATGCATCGTGCGGTGGCCTTCTGGGCTTCACGTTGTCAGCATACGTCATGGACACCCCGCCGACGCGAATCATTGCTGCGCGAAGCTTGCAGGCTACTAGCAAAGCTCTCACACTGTAAGCAACTATTACCACCATCAACAGAGGCGCAATCGTATGTCTACCGCCAAAACGGGAATAGATGTTTCTTACACCCGCATCTGTGGTTCTCCCAAGGACCCAGGGGAAGCTCAACACGTGGACTATAATGGAAAGCTAGATGGATATACTATCAGAGATCTAAGTTATTATGTGCAAGCCATTTAAACTTCAATTCCATGGCCATCAAGGGCACCCTCTGTTGGACTAGGCCGACCTCAGCTTCTTCGACACTACACGTAGCTTAAGGACCATCCGCCCGCCTTTCTCAAAGCTTCACGATGGCTATCCCCCATCCACCGCGCTAGCCCGCCTCGTTAGCCATCGTATGTAGAGGTATACGTCCAGTTACCGCAGCAGTTAGCCGTGCCCTGCACACACTTCTCTCTCATGGCACAGGAACCAGCCTACGCGGTAGTTAGCCATGCACCGGCATGCACCGCATACGACACTACTTACGCCTCTCAAATCGAAGACACTCGCACCTCTTATCACTATCGTTAGGCTCAGGTAAACGACGCCATAGTGGGGATGTTTAGACACAGCTCGCCGTTTTAGCCTATCAACATGATTAAACACAGTTCTAATATGCGAAGAGCAATCGCTAAAAGCTGCAAGATAGACACTGTTTCTTACTTATCATGCTGCTACAGCATGCCCTTGTCCCACAGTTTGAGGACCCATTGGGCTAGAAAAGCTCTTGCATTCCTTGATGGTGTCTTCCGGATGCTCGAGCTGCGCCTCGTAGTAGGCTTTGATCTTGTCGTTTCGGCACCACTCGGGAAGCACATTCATAACCAAATAGTCGAGAATGTAGAAGGGGTGCGAGGGTGCTCCCTATACGCTCTCGCTACTTTCGCCGCTGGGAGCTTGCATTCGGCGTCAGCATGGTCGAGCGCTCGCTTTAGCACACTTGAGGAAGACATGGTAAATAAAGGGACGTTTAAAGAGCAAGAGGGATTAGGAGGGCATAAAAGAAACTTGGAGGCTACAGTGTCTACAGCTACATGCTACAGCAGCGCTTTTACCTAACAATAGCGACGCCTCGTGGTATTTTGCGTCGCTAATTCGCTATGGCACTGTTGGCCGCACCTTCCCTCGAAGGAGCACCCGGAAGACCAAAACCGTCCTCCACCTCTACAGATGTCAGATCCAAAACATAAGACGCTGCGCGCATTGGCACTCATAGATACAATCACCTACGTTCCCAGATTGCCCATGAGCATCTTGAAGACTTGCTGGAGTTGCCCGGGGTTGCTCGATGGTTGACGGTGGCAAGGATCGTGACTTCCCTCCGTAGAACCCTCAACCCTCACCAGCAGCAATGACCCGCTAATATAACGTAGAGCGAGCGTTGCTTTACTATGCTAGTAGCTAGAAAGCCTAGGTATCAATCCCCTGTCTACAAGATGGAAAAGTAATAGAAAAGCAAACTAGGTTTCGTTAGCATCTCTTCCCAGTAGGCTGTTGAGCGGTTCCACCACAACCAGCACGCGATACTGCTCGCGGCCATTTACCACCCTGGGCTCGTTCTTTGACCTACTTTTTGCTGGTGTTTCTCGACAAGGGCACTGCAAGCATTGCTGCGATGGAACGTCTGGCCCGTGTGAATACACTCAACGTCGGGCGAATCGAATTCAACGTTGGAACGGATGTGTCCGGCCACTGGCGAACCCGTTCTTTTGAATTTTTGAAGGTCTTGCGGGAATCGCGTGTGCCGTCTAGTTCTCTAGACATAGGTACCTTTTGCTGAGCGTTGGTATTGTTTTATGTCTTGTGAAGCCACTGAAAGGACCTTCTTGGGACCACGGGTTTACCAAGGTAAGGCGAATGAGGCGAATAAACTGTTTACCCCGACGCATGGAGTGCGTACCGCACCCTCACTTTTCGTGTGCTGTCTTAGGCCAAATTCTCGTTTCCTGGCGGCTTGTTCTATTTCTGTGACGTCTAGCTCTATGCTGATATGACGGCCAACAGCCTGATGTGTTTCAAGGAAAGCTAAACGCTGGGAGTTTCGGCACTGTCCTCTTGTCTTCCAGCACTTGTTCCTGCTTCTCAGCCTTCACTTCCTTCTCCACCTTTTTGTCCACCTTTTGCGGCATCAGTCCAAACGCACCGATCCATCGCTCCGCAACAGCCATCGCATGCAACCACCTGACCCTAGCCCAGCCCTCCTTCCTTACCTCGTCCAGGATGATATGTCCACACGTATGAATCTCTCGCCTGGTACGCACCAACTCTGCAATCTTCGTCTTCTCGCTAACGACATACTCGCTCCTCTTGGCCCCATCCAAGCTCGGCAACTTCGACAATGCGGCGTGAAGGCGGTACTTTTGGTTGGAGAAGAGGTTCCGGGTGGTGAGGTCGTTGGATGGGGAGGGAGGGTGTATATACCCAGCCGCGAGGCCGAAGATGCCCCAGCCAAAAGATTCCTGGGGCAGGGAGCCGCGCGCGAGAATATCTTCAAGGATTGTGATGGTGGTAGTCCAGAGGTGAAAGAAGAGGCGAAGATCGTCGTTTGCGGGGCCACTGGGCTGTGCGCTGTTGCTGCAGTCTTGTGCTGCAGCGAAAGAGAGAGCGAGATCGCGTGGTGATGGTTCCTTGATACACGGCGTAGGCGCGCGTATAAATACCTTTGTGCCTTTATGCGTGGTATAAGGGCCGTATTGGCGGATGAGCGCCTCTGCATGACGTAGTAGGTGGATGAAGCGCTCAATGTTGCTCATGCGAGAAGCCTCTGCCAATACATCCGCATTAGAGGGTAACGCGGTTGAATCTGGAAGAGAGTGTGTCATCCTGGTTGTGTGAGTGGTCCTTTAGGATGCAAGGCAATATAGAATCTGCTTGTGTCGCCAAATCCCATGCCTCAACCAGTTTTACCTTGCACCTTTTCCGCCTCTTAAGAGTTAGCGTAGTGTTTGCGCAATTGGTTTCCTGGATGACGGAGATTCTCGTTGTTTGCAGGGTGGAAAGTACCGTTGGTGAGTGCGTGGGTTGATGAAGTAACGGCTTCATATATTATATCGCGTCGGAACCGCTGCAATTATGGTGCTGGTTGTCGAAGTGAGTAGAACAGCATTGAATCAACACTCACACACGCCGTCACTGTGACTGATGAGTGTGGCTCCAATCGACGTGAATGGCAACGAGCGTTTGTACCCATGTCTCGGTCAGGTGATGTCACGCTAAACCTTTCACTGTCTGCAAAGACTCATCGAGTGACGGCAAGTCCAGTGTTGGTCAGTCGCAATCACAGAATATTCGTGTTTGTGGGATAGCGTGCGCGTTATGAGCCCGACAGAAGATATCAGTCGTCGGTCAATACTTCGATGGGTAGCCATCCTCAGTCTGGTGTGCGGAATTTGCTCATGCTGAGCATAGCGCCTCCGGTGAAAGAATTCCTGAAGCTGTCCCGTAACTGTAGCTTCGGCGGGCCTTCGTATTGCTGATCCATCGTCAAATTCGGGATGATATGACCCTCCGGTGTACTTGACGCATCTGTATCGGTAACAACAATCTTCGGGGGAAAGACAGTGTTCACATAGTCGGTATCATGAGGCCCGCAAATTTGTACGGACCTCGAAGTGCCCAATTCCGTAAGCACCAGATCGGACGGACTGAGGCTTCGTCGGTAGCCGCGGCGGCCATTGCGCTTGCGTTCGCTATAGGAAGGGTAATAAGTGCGATCGCGCCTCCTACTTTCGGGTGGTGTGTTTGCAAGCCCCATCCACCACAGACAGTAGTGGACAAGTGGTCGGAGGGTCGCGATACTGCCCGCCGTAATGCCGATACCAGGCTCAATCGTAGACCAGAGAGCGATATCAGTGGTCGAATCTAGAATGATGATCAACACCAGAAGAATGCGTGGTTTGTCTGACCAGAAGGGGAAATACATACATAGGAAGTCAGGCCCATCCGTAAGCGTGTGAACATACGCCATCCGAATGATGGTGCCGGTGCTGCCGCTGACTGACCATCAGCCTGTGTTCCCATGCCCATGCACCACTTAACATACATTGACGCGAAAGCGAGGATACACGCTACCAGAAACTTGGTTCTCCTCTTCATTCCTAGTCCCCGAATGATGAACAAAGGGAGCAAGGCGAGCGCCCAGTCTGCAAGTGCATTGGCAGCGGCAAGAGCATACGTAAAGCCTAGAGTCGCCGCCTTTGCTATGCATTTATCTGAGGCTGGATGATGGTCCCAAAACTCACTGACTGAATTTGGTCAATACACACTGATGTAACACAGCGCGTGAACACTTACTAGGAATGCATTGGACTACAACAAGAAATAGGTAGGTGAGTCCGCCCAAAACCGTACCAGCCATTAGGAACCTAATGGTCCAGATGTGCCACCGCTCGGTTGCGACACGGAGATAGAAATATCCAATTGCAAACTTCAGCAGGCAGTTCGCTAACACGTACAGGATCTCACACAAATACGTAAACTATGACAGGTTAGATACAAGCTCAGTATGTTAGACATCACACTGACCATGAGTGCAGTTCTTGCGTCGCTGTCGCTCAGTTCCCATCGATGCCGACCAGTCCCATGGATCGCAGCGACGATCTGACAGGGAAGAAATACTGTGAAAACAACCTACAAGGTTTGGTCAACAGAGGCAAATATAGATGTATGGGAATGAGGAGCTTACTAGTGTCGCAACCATGCACGAGTCATCTTTCCCCCATGTTTTCATAAGAAATCCACGTACGTAGACCCGGAGACCCACGGTCACCCAAGAAAGTATGAAGAACAGCGTAGCCACAGCCAAAACTGCTGGACTACGGTCGTCCTCGGTCATACTTCAGGCGGCGTGTCAATGGTTGTCCCTGAATGTTCTGCGGCAAGGGTGTGTCATCTCATAGCTCTTGAGAGGCGTTCATTATTCGGGTGTGCTGTGGTGGAGCTGCGGCATAGGAATACATAGGAATACCACAGGACCCGGGGAGGAAGCTTCCAATATGATCAGGCTCTTCGACATAGGGACAGTTGGTACGGTGTTCCAGCCGATGGCTCCCTAAGCGAAGCCAAGGAGACTGTCAACAATGAACGCGGCAGACCAAGGAGCCATCGGAGGAGCCATCGTCGGAAATCGCGGTCTAGCCTCAATTTATGCACGAACTACTGTGTCTGGTGAGCTTCACTTGCTATTAAACTTTGGTACCTTGGATGGCCGCCCGCTAACCAGGTGTTGGGGTCGCCGAAGTCGAACGCAGGAGTAAGAAGGTTCTGCGCTACACTAGCGTACACCTGGGCAGGGGATCTCTGCTAATAGGAGGCTGTGGCTAAGCGTGGCTGAGGTCCACCTCGCTCTTTTCTAATTATCGTATTGGAAGCCTGAAGGTGCCGCCGATTAAC
This sequence comes from Decorospora gaudefroyi, assembly GCA_010015605.1. Taxonomy (NCBI): domain Eukaryota; kingdom Fungi; phylum Ascomycota; class Dothideomycetes; order Pleosporales; family Pleosporaceae; genus Decorospora; species Decorospora gaudefroyi. Next base: position 74,326 of record ML975314.1, read on the forward strand.
GCAGGGATGGCCGGACGGGGACTGGCTTCATTACTCACGCCTCCGCCTCCGATCGCGACGCATCATCACAGTACATTTACAATAGTTATAAGCGATCCATGTAATAGTAAGAGTTCCCGGCCACTTGATGGCCCGCCTCCCCTTTCATCACCGGTCAGCGCCAACGGAAACCTCCGTATCAGCTCGGCACGGGCTTGACGTCGTCGCCAGCCTCCAGGCCGAAGCTTCTCCACGCACGTGCCGTGCTCTCGTGAATACTACCGATATCACAGAGTTAAGTCGCCAGCTCCGGGTGAATGCTTTTTCGACCGCCTGATGCCGATACAGTTCCCCAGTAAAGCACACAACTGCTTGCTCGTAGCAGCATGGTGATGATACACCGCAAATGCTTCAGAGCGAGTTGTCGCCCAGGGTTTCCGTCTATGATATCGACTCCGCGTTCTTCGACCACCAGATTGTCTTCAACACCGACTGCGCAATTGATTGGAGTCATTGGACCATGCGTCGTTTGCTCAGTGGCTGCACAATGTCAATGGGAAACGGTTTGCTGACCCACCAGAGACAGCCTTTGCTGTCTCAAGCACAGTCGCACAGCCGCGAATAAAGCCGTCCTCGTCGCTTTCTTCTTCTGACACCATCTCTTTACTCTCTCCTCAGTTGTCAATTTTCTCATCAGTGCGCGGTATAGAACGTACATCAGCTGACATCATTGACTTTTGATACCTTTCTGTACCCATCTTAGTGAACTTCAGCCCCACACTACCATGGCTACCCATGCCCATCCCATCCGCGCGCTTCCCGAGGGTGTTCGTCACTATCTCGTTCGTGGAAACCCACAAGGAAACAGTGTCATGGTTCCGCTCGTACCTGTAGATCAACTTCCGTTCCAACTTCAGGGAATCCCGCGCCAATTGACGCACCGTCAAATCTCAGACGAAGGCTGGAAATTCCTCTCGGAGACAAATGAAACCCCATTCAATATCGCGGTCCAAGCACCTACTACGAGCTTCTCCTCTCCGTCCAATTCAACAACGCAGCCTCGATACCTCGCACCAGACCACTACGTGCGCCGCGAACCGCAGGTTCCGTCATCCGACCACCATGCACGCCAGGAACCCCAGAGTCTCCAAGAGAATTCTCGACTTGGTCGCAGCATCAATGGGTCCACGATAGTCCAGAGCACACCGGAACCCCCTCGTTCGATGCCTACAGGCGCGTCACCCTCTCTAACCGAGACCTTTGCGGCCATCCTCACCAAAGACGCGGCACGTCTCGGATACCGTACGCCCTACCCCTCTGGCATAGAGCCTGACCATGCGAAGAAGGAATGGTGCACGTATTGGATCATGACTGGCGAATGCGCCTTCACGGCCATAGGCTGCAAGTACAAACACGAGATGCCCAGCGAAGAGAAGCTTCGTGACTTGGGCATTACAAGGGTGCCGAAATGGTGGAAGGAAAAGTCTACTATAATTCCACGAACATCCACGTGGATGCAGCGCAAGATAGCCGGGAATGAAGATGGGGAGCGGGCTGCTGCCAAGATGCGCGCACCTCGTGCCTATCCCGACCCTTCGACTTTCAGGAGCTGGCGGAAAGAGGGGCGCGATCGGATAGACGATGATGTCCAGCATCCACAAGGCATCCTCAAGCGGGAAATGGGCTCCTCGGCGCAGTCGGCAGTGTTGCGGCCAAAAGCTCCGCCAGCAGCGCCGGTTCAAGCACCAGTCCGACGTGAGAGCCAGATGTCAAGCCTGCTCATCGACTTTGAGGAGACACCCGCTCCTCCTCCGCCCAGTCCCCGGCTATCCCACAGTTCAGCGACCAGTGTTGTCTCCAGCGACACAGCGACGCCCTCTAGTCGTAGTTCGGTATCTCCCGCTCCATCGCCCAGGGCCAACAACCGTCCTACCCCTGTCGTCGTCGACCGCAAAGTGGCTTCCAGAGCCGCGCCCGAGAAGCCAGCAGCAGAGAAAGAAGCTAGCATCCGCCGGCACTCGCAAATCATCTGGGACTCCAACAGCGAGGAAGAGACAAACACGGAACCGCCTACTAAGCCCACACACCAGCTTTCCAAACGCAGTCCTCGTCATGCTGGTCCCCGACGCACCACCACCGCACCAGCGAAACAACAGCAACGTGGTGGTCTCGCCTCTTCCAAGTACGCCTCCCATCCCACCACGCACAAAGTGACCACCGCCCCCAAGCCCACCGAACACCGCAACAAGAACGTCGAATCACATACTCGCAACGCGAATCGCAGGATGAAGGCTAACGAGGTCGGCGCTCCTGCTAGGATCGAGCATGTGCGTCGCGACGCGCAGCAGAAGGATAAGGCGAACAAGAGCCAGGGGCGTGCTGCGGTGGTCGTACTACCTCCGGCCAAGCATACGGCCACGTAGACAACCGCGTGGTGCTGCGCTGGATGGTGATGATGGTTTCGTTACAACAGGCATGTGGCGTAACCTATGCTCGGCACTGATGATGATGATGGTGATGGTGGTGGTATATGCAACGCACAGCGAATCGTTCGTATAGTCAAGGGTTGTGAGTTGTCGCAGCCTGTACATTCCTTTTTCGTCGACATTGGGTAGGTCCGGTTGTCTGCGTACTTTGGGCGTTCCGTGTCTTGCGTGTTCTTCTTACTCTCTTTTATTTAGACTTGTTGTATTGCATTTCCGCAGGAGTATCGAATCGCGTGGTGTAGGTCGATTCTTATTTTTTGGATGTACAGTATGTTCTGTTGGGTAGCTTTCTTTCTTGTTAGTTAGAATCACTTTCACCTACTCGTCTGTGCCTCCTTGTAGCGTTGGCATTTTTGGTAGAAAGAAAAAAAAATTGAAACGTATTGAATAATAATAAGCGCCGGATATCAACGCCGAATGATGCCGCTCTCATATGTCAACGTCCCCAAACCACACCAAAATCATACAACAACTTTTTATTTACAATTGCATCAAGCGCCCCATTTCTTCACCGCTTCACCCAACTCTTTAGTCAACCCCCGCCGCACGTTCAACAATTCCTCTTTCGCACTCTCCGCCTCCTTCTCACTCTTCTCCACTCTGTCCCTAAGATTTTCAACCTCGCTCCGAAGCTCTTTCCTCAATTCCTTGCTCGTCGCTTCCACGGCCGTCAGCCTCGCGACTTCCACTCGTAATGTCTCGCTTGACGCCTCGACGCTTGCTAAACGCTCTTTCATCGCGCTCATTTCCTTCTTCATGGCCTCGGACTCTCTTTTCAGCGCGTCGGATTCGATTTGCAGACCGCGGTAGGCGTGCGATTCTTTGGCCATGCGTTGTTGGAGGTCGGTCTTGTCCGACTCTAACCCTGTGACTGAGGCTTTGAGGCCGGCGTTCTCGTCCTTGAGGTGGTTAATGCGGTCCGTAAGTGCTCTGTTTACACGCTCTGGTGCTGGGCTCCTTGGACTGAGTACGGATGAAGGCCCCGATTCCTGGAGCTTGGTCGGCACAATGATCTGTTCACTCAGGGTACGGCGGGGATGCTTTTTCGGTCGGAATCCTGCGGGAATGCAGGGGTAGTCTTCGTCGCGCTCTCGTTTGATTTTGACGTTGATGCTGTCGGTTGCTGCGCGTTTAATGGGTGGGGCTTGCAGGTCTTCAGGTATGGACCGTGACGCTGATGCTTGGTTTGTCAGTCAGTACAATGCGCATTGTTGCCCAAGGAGAGAGTAGACCAAACGTACAGACGGTCGATGATCGCTTTGGCCGCACGGTAATGGGTTCCGTTTCACGCGGAGTGGTAGGCTCCGATTTCCTTGTTGGTGGCAACAACGGTCTTTCCCCTTCATTTTGCACCCATAAACATGCGTCTCGGAAGTTCCTGGTAAACATGGTAGGATCCGCTCTAGTCCGGCATAGCTCCTTTACATGGCCCGCAGCCAGAAAGTAATAGAGAATCAGGGCCGATACGCGATGAATGGCCTTGGAGCCACCGGTATCATCACCAACGTCACAGAAGGGCGCATGAAAGGCAACCGTGCTGGTAGAATTCACGGGCTGCAACTCGTGGCTCCCATCCTCCATTTCTGCGATGCGGAAAAAGCTGACTTCGGCCTCATCCTCGTGAACATGCGCCGTCACGCGGTCCGTTGGTTCGTCGTCGTCCCCAGCCGGTCCCGGCGCATAGCCCCCGATAACAAGTAATTGCTTGTGTGACGAGCGGCCCAGGGATCTCCAGATGGCTCTGCTAATAGTAAAGCTCTCGTCGAATTCAATCCAATTCAGTCTCGCGGCCCTGGGCAGAGCGCGAAACGGGGCGGTAAAATTTGCGCGAGCCCAGATTTGCACGTTTTCGTTTGTGAGTGGTGATCTTGTCTCGTTGAAGTCGGCCATGGTTGCGGTGAGATGATTGGTGACGTGTCACGCGTGGTTGCGCTCGCTTTCAATGGGACGGGACGTGATTCGCACAGTCGGGACAATGGATTGTTGTGCCGATGATTGGATCTGGTTCTGTTCGCGATGTGAAAAGTGTACTACGAGCAGTCGCCGCAGCCATCGAAGCCTGGTTGTTTGTCGGCTCACGACATTTCGCGATTAGGTGTCTGAGGTTTGACGCAGTGAGAAGTCAGACGGCGCGGCATCCTTCCGCTGCCCGTTATTTGCGGGGCTGGCAGTGGCTGGAACCGGAAGGTGCAGCAGTCACGATATTACCGCCATTTCGCTTATTCGACACAACACCATGAGCATCACACACAACTTTGCGAACAGCTTCCGCTTCTACAATAACAAGACGTGAAGCGTGGGACAAGCGCAGTGCGGCAGAAGCACAAAGCCGTTGTCCGGATCAGTACGGGTAGATAGTGTCTCAAGGCGCAGAAAAAACGTGCAAGATAGCGTTTTAGGAGCTACCCAGCCACCTACATAATGAAAAGGGTAATCAGTTTCTGTAGAAGAAAATACTGTGATAACCTTCGTGGTGTCATCTTGCACTTTAATTTCGGTATGAAAACTATTGCATCCATAAGAGCGAGGGAAATGCCTCCAATACAGTAAGTACCTCATCACCAAAATCACCCACTCACTTGTACTGCTTGCACAAGTCAAGGCTCTCCTGCGCAACACCATTCAGAATCCTCCTCGCCTCACCGACCATCTCATGCAGCTCTTTGCGGAACTTCTTGCCCTCCTCCGTATCATTGTCCTTCCTCCCCTTCATCCGATCAAAAGCTTGCTGCACATTGAGCAGCATATTGTTGATGTTCTTTTTAAGCTCGTCGCTGGCTTTGGTAATGGTAGCTTCTGCGTCTTCCTCTGCCCAGCCGGCGAGGGAAGAGAAAGGGCCTGTAGGGCCTGGGATGGCATCTTTGAGATACTGTTGGCGGGCGAGCTTCATGGTTTTGCCTGGGGGAATGGTGTTAGTGGGGAAATGTGCAGACCTTTTCAATCTGATCGTACCTTTGCTTGCGGCTTTTGTTTTATACGCGGTCTCGTATATGCCCTGCATGGCCCTTGGGAAGTAGTCGTCTTCATTGCGAAGTCTGATGGCGTGAAGATGTACTTGTCTGCGGCATGTATTAGTGACCATACAACATTACGGGCATTGGAAATACTTACATCAAGCCGTCTTTAAGGGTCTTTGCGGCTGCCGCGACGTGCCGATCGATGTTTCCATAGAAGAGACTGACGTTCTTCTCGAAACATGCACCGTATGCATCGCAGGCTTGAGCTTTCGGGTCATCTAATTAAGTGGTTAGCCAGGTTCAAGGTGGAGATAACAGGTTCTTCAGGTACTCTTTAGCTCATAGTCCAATTGACGTATCACTTCCTTGGTCTCTTGAGCTGCTTCCGCCTTGAAGATCTCGCAGGCCTCGTCGATGATCACCCGGAAAGCGATGTCCATTTGTGCTCGGGCAGGGGACAAGAGATCTTCATTCCAGTCTATTTGAAGGTTCTTCTTCTTCTGGATGAGGATGCCTTCCCATGTTAGCATTGAACGTCTATCGTAGTTTTATTTGAAGGTATACTACCTTTCTTGTTGCAGATGGCTCGGTGGGTGTTTGCATTCTGCTGCTGTGTTAATTAAGAGTTCTGTGAATAGAGCTTCCGAACACTTACAAGTCCTTCCCATTGTAATAGCTTTTTCATAGCGTTCTTGTCAAATTTAGTTTGTAGGCCCGGATCAGCGAGTTGATCGTGGAGTAGCTTGATGTGCATATTGCGGAACTTCTCAGCGAGCTTTTCGATCCGACGGCCCATTTTCTGGGAACGTTAGCGACTCCTGTACCTAAAACTCCGATTAGATGACGCAACGTACCGTCCGAGCCTCACGTATGATTCCTATGAGATGTTTTGCCCTCGCTAGATTGGTAGTGCTGATGGATATTTGGATGATGTTGAGCACGGTAGGGAGGGTAGCCCGGACGAAATGGTCGAGATCGGACATTCTCCCGCGCGATGGCAAAGAGTAGATGTGTGAGCAGAGAGCTGGGATCTGCGTCTGATCAAGTGTCATGGTCGGTATCGAGAGCTCATCCGTCTTGTCGTATCCACGAAGGTGACGCATGTACATAAGATTCGAAACACAGTACATCGCAGCACCAGCGTCATCGCCAGTATTCTCGCGATAGCTTTCGCCAACAGCATGCGCGACCTGCTTGTTACGCGCGCCGATCAATATGTCTTTGCGTCTAATCGTATTAATCCCTGGAAGTGTATGTGATGTGGCTTCATAACTTACTGCTTGGCAAGCCCGATCTTGCGTAAGGTGAGCTTCTTCTTCTGTTTTTTCAGGGGCTTGTTGGCTTTGAGCTTGTTTTCGATGCTGTTACGGCCGATCTCGTTATCGATGATCTGGGTTTTCCTGTCGATATCGGCAACCTTCTGGGCAATGGTTGCCAACTGATCCTCCGCAGCTAAATCGAGCTTCAGCGTGGAGTTGATCTCCGTGTTCAAGATCTGGATATGTCAGCGAATTGCCTTGTCTTTATACTAGTAGTCAACGGCGTACATCAGATTTGGTGCCCACAAGTATAACACTGCCACTACGTCTTCGCCGGTATGCGTCTACATACTGCTGACGAAAGGACAGATCATCCGCGATGCGGTCGATCTTCGCGACAACAACGGTCATGTGGCAGCTCTGTAGATAGCGGCTAGCGCTTTGTGTCCGAAAGTAGTTGACGTCGGCTCCGCCAGGTACATCGGCGACACTCACTTTCTGCTGAAGAATAGCAGAATTCAAAAAGACCCTACAAGCGGTTAGTCGAAGCATATACCAGTACTGATCATCAGTAGCCATACCGGACCATCTTGACCAAGGGCCACGGCGAGCATGCCATCGGATTTCCTCGGAAGATCGCGTTTGCAACATCTTTAGTGAAGGGATGATACTGCTCTATCAGATTCTCTGGTGTGCTGGATTCAAAGTGCACCGATGTCTCGCCGATTGAAACAAATCTCTGATGTATGCCGGTAGTCCAGGTGGACAGCTGCGTGATGATTTTTTGATCTGTTTCAGACGTAGCCGTCGACATAAACTTCTCGATGGGCGCTTGGTCCAGGTGGTTGGCGAACATTTGCTGTAGGCAATCGCGTGCCGTCTTCATCTGATTAAGATCAACGTCGTCCATCTCGTCCGGATCTTGTCTCTGTTTCTGATTGGCTCTATACCATTGTACGAAGAGGTCCTTGACGAGTTTCAAGCAGATGGTAATGTCGAAAAATTCCACTTCGGCAGCGAATGCCTTAGTCTGGCTCGGAGGTGCCTGTCGGAACTCGGTGATTACGCAAGTGCAAGCACTTCCGCCATCGCTCTGCACCATTATGTTAGGTTCATACAGCGGAAAACAATTGGTATAAACATACCTCAATGTTGAGGTTTGGTACTCCTAAAATGGCGTTCATAACGGCAGATTTTCCTGCGCCAGTGTCTCCTGCCACAGCCAATTGAATAGATTCCTGATAGGGGATCTTCTTGTTGTCCACTATATCTTTACGCAGGTGTTTCGCTTCATCATCCTTGTAGCCGCTGTTAATGGCCTTGGTGATGTATTGAGAGAGCGTTGCCACAACGGCCATCGCAATGGATACTGTGAGCTTGAAACCAGGATGATAAAAGGGCAATCTGGGGCGTTCCTGTTCAGTAGGGTCGTAAGCAGGCACTCGATCGTCCCCATCGTCGGAATCATCGTCAGTGGTACCGCTGACTGTGTCGTCGGTCATCTCAGAAGCTTCCACAGTCAGCTCGGTTGAAGAAGTACCATCTCGCCAACTTACCCTTTCTCTTTGCACTCGCCACCGATGCAACTCCAGCTGCTTCAGACTCTTGGCCAAGATGAGCAGCAGCCCAACCAGACATCTCAGCCTTCGCAGCAGCCTCGATACTCCTTAGCTTCCGAACAAATTCCGACCCAACCTCTTGTCCTTGGCCATGCTCATCTGCTAAGATTGAGAGCTCGACTGTTTTCGGAACCGCAGCAGCTAGATTCGAGTCCAGCGGTGACGACGCAGTGGCGGATGTTGGTGCGAGCATGACGGCAGTTGGCATAGATAGGTGGGGTAGCACAAACGATGATACTTCAGGATCGAAGAGAGGGCTTTTTGTGGCATCTGGCGTCGGTGGTTTCATATTATCGAAGTCCATGGCATCGGTAGTAGAGCCTCGACCCATTGTGTGCTCGTAGCAAAGTTGGGGTGTTGATCGAACGAGAAAGCGGATGGGTGGGTGGAAATGAAGGAGAGGAGCAACGGATAGGCTGAAAAGAGCAGCGTTGATATATGGCTTCCAACTAGCGCTAGAAGAGGCGCCAGGTGAGAGCCACATGGTATCAGAACTCATCGTGAGCGCAACGAGGTGAGAGAAAGTAGTGTTGAAATCACCGCGATTGCGACAAGGTGAGGGAACGAGAGTATACTCATTTGACGAGAGGTGGACGCAGTTGGTAAGAGGATTTCTGCTTGTTGGAAATCAGAGAATTGTTCATTTCTTCGCCGCTCCGTCGTCAGCAATCAAAGCCTCGACATCTCGTTCCATGAGCCAGCTACGCACACTCTCCATAATCATTTCAAGCGTCTGGCCACCCGCCATCACATCGTCGAGATCATGTACTGTGGTCCCGCTCCTATGATCGGTAACCCGCTGCTGGCCCCAATTGTACGTCCGCACCTTGTCTCCGCGACCCATCTTTGCCACGCCAATAACACTTCGGCGCATGTTGGCCATGTCCTCTTCTCGCTTCTCTCGTCGTGATTGGGCGATGCGCGAACGCAGCAGTGCCCAGGCCTTTTCCTTGTTCTTCTGCTGAGATCTCGAATCTTGCATGGCGACCACCGTGTTCGTAGGTATGTGTGTTAGCCGGACTGCCGACTCGGTCTTGTTGACGTGTTGTCCACCAGCACCACTTGCCCGCATGACCTCCAGCCTGACTTCCTTTGGGTCGATATAGTAGTCGCTCTCGGGGTTCTCGAAGTCTTCGTGCTCTACGGAGTTTTCTTGTAGACTGGGCAATACGTGTACTGATACGGCACTTGTGTGCGTGCGGCCTTTCGTCTCCGTCGCCGGCACTCGCTGCACCCGGTGGACGCCTGCCTCGCATCGGAAGACGTCGTACGCATTGTCGTTTTCTACCTCTACGATGGCTTCCGAGAGCGGTACCCCGGCTTCAGTCGTTCCATTGATGTTCTCGTATTTGAGCAGGTTTGTGCGGAAGCCATTGTGGTTGCAGAAAGACAGGTACATTCGAAACAAGTCACCCGCGAAGATGGCAGCTTCTGACCCGCCTGCCCCAGGGCGAATTTCCAACAAACAGGGAAGGTGTGCAAATGGATGGACGGGTACTAGCGAGGTGATCAGGCTTTGCGAAGCATTGGCAAGTTGTGTCCGTGTTTCTCCTAGATCGTCCAAGGCGAGTGACTGTAGTTCGGGGTCGGTAGTCGAGTCGTGTATCATGGATGTGAGCTCTGCCACCGACTTAGTCCATATCAGCTACCCCATCTCTCCTGCCCTGCCCGTGCCATGCTCACCTCGGTCGCCTTGTCCCACTCTCCTAGTGCGTTCACGATCCGGCTGTACTCGCCCACCTTCTTCGCGACACGTGTTTCAAACCCATGGGAAAGTTTTTCCGTCAGCTGCTTGTGCTCGGAGGCGATGTCACGGGCTCGCGCGAGAAGTGCTGGCGGTATTGGCGCTGGTGAGGCCGCTTTTGCCATGTTAACGGCGTGCTGGAAGAAGCGCAAGGGATTACCCACCAGTACTTTGAAAGCGTACATGACTCCTGAGTAGCGGCCTAGCGAGGCGCGAAAGACAGCTGCGACATATCCACGGCGTTGCCAGCATCTTCGTCGGCATCTGAAGCTTGACGAAAGTGCGCAGGAACATCGGACGCGCTTTCCGAGCCCGCACAGACTCGGAATGGCTTCACGTGATCAACACCATCACGTCGGCACATGTCACAACGGCCTGCACTCCTCTACCGCCTTCCTTATACATCACGTCCGCGTACCCCAATAGACGTCATGGCGAAAATCGGTCGCCGCTACGATATGTTCCGAGGCTCGAGCGAAGTCGGCAATGGAAACGGCATCAACTATCTCCGGGGATAACCGCCTGGCATAACCATGTCTACATAGCGAGCTATCTCCATACCTACCCCGCAAAGACGTTGCATCCCACAAGTCAATGCCTACTCTACGACGAAGTAAGAGGACCAAGATAAACCACGAGCCTGAGAAGCAAGCCACCATGGGCAATCCCAATGTCTACTCCCACCCTGAGCCCCAGTTCGTCCACTTCCCAAGTCGACGTTCAGTCGTGCACAGCACCAAGGGCATTGTGTCATGTACGCAGCCTCTTGCAACGGCTGCTGGACTTGAGATGCTAAGGAGAGGTGGAAACGCTGCCGTATGACGTAACACATCACCGAGTTCGTCCCTTACTCACAGTACGCAGGACGCAGCAGTAGCTGTTGCAGCTGCCATCAATGTCACAGAACCCAGCTCGACAGGCATTGGCGGTGACATGTTCTGCCTGTTCTATGATGCCAAGACGAAGAAGGTATCTGCTTTGAATGGGTCTGGCCGATCTGGTGCAAATGTCACGCTTGAGAAGATCAGGAAAGACTTGAAGATCTCAGATGGACAGCGCGGACAGATCCCCATGGATCATGTGCATGCAGCAACAGTCCCCGGTGCTGCAGCCGGCTGGGTTGACTGCGTTGAGCGGTTCGGCAGTGGGAAGCTTAGCATGGAGGATGTACTTGGGCCTGCGATTGAGCTCGCCGAGAAGGGTTTTCCTGTTTCTGAACTCTCTGCCACTTTTGTAAGACTCGAGATAATGTGATTTCGACTTCGTTCGCTGACATCCGAAAAAAGTGGGCGGCTAGCGAGCCGGATCTTCAGAAAGCATCGCCCAACGGCCATGAGATGCTCAAGAAAGACCCATCAGCCAAGGATGGCTGTAGAGCGCCAAATGCTGGTGAGATTATGAAGAACCCAACCATGGGAAACACTTTTAGACTTCTTGCTACGCAAGGTAAGAAAGGCTTCTACGAGGGAGTAGTGGCTGAGCAGCTTGTGAAGGTAGTCTCTGATCTAGGGGGCTACCTCACTCTTGACGATCTGAAGCATCACGCAGAAACCGGCTCCGAGCCTGTTGACCCTATTTCACTGAAGTACACTGGCCAAGGTGTCGGCGATAGCACAGATGGAGGCATCGAGCTCTGGGAGCATCCACCAAACGGTCAAGGCATTGTAGCCTTGATGGCGCTCGGTATCATTCAAGAGCTGGAGAAGCAGGGAAAGATCTCGAAATGGAGTCCAAAGGACCACAACAGCACGGAGCACCTCCACGCACTCATCGAAGCCCTCCGTATCGCCTTCTGCGATGCACACTGGTTCGTCACGGACCCCAAAGTTGTCAAGGTACCCTCTGCAGAGCTCATTTCGGAGAAGTATCTTGCAGAGCGCGCGAAACTTTTTGATCCGAAGAAGGCCGTCTCAGCGCCTGTTCACGGCTCGCCAGCGCACCTCCAAAGCGACACAGTATACTTTTGTTGTTCCGACCCCGAAGGCAACGCCATTTCCTTCATCAACAGCAACTATGGCGGTTTCGGCACCGGCATAATCCCCAAGGGCTGTGGCTTCACGCTCCAGAACCGTGGCGCAAACTTTAGCCTCGACAAGGACCATCCGAACGTGCTAGCACCCAGGAAGCGACCCTATCACACCATCATACCTGGTCTGACAACGCATGTCAATGACGGTAGCCTGCATTCCGTATACGGTGTCATGGGCGGCTTCATGCAACCTCAAGGCCACGTGCAAGTCCTCCTCAACCAGGAAGTCTTCAAACTCAACCCGCAAGCTGCGCTCGATTCGCCACGTTTCTGCATCGGAGCCGGCATGCCCAGTGCCGACGGAACGATGACAGACGCAACCATCTACCTAGAAGAGGGCATCGATACCAAGGTCATGGAGGAACTAAGGGCCCTTGGCCATAACGTGAAGCAGCTGAGTGGTTATGGACGGGGCATGTTTGGACGTGGGCAAATCATCAGACGCCATGTGGACGACGGTGTGCAGGTTTGGAGCGGTGGGAGTGACCTCAGGGGTGATGGCGCAGCTGTGCCTTTGTAAACAGTACTCGGGCCCACACGGGCAATTTCGCGAGAAATTCTGCGGATAGCAGCCTTGGGCCCGAGTAGTGAAAACTGCGAGAGCAAAAGTTAATGCGAATGTTTTTCGTTAGGAATCAAAGCAATACATGTGACTCGAGTCACGTGTCATCCCAAGTCAAGACCCAGTATATAAGTCCGCCTCTCTTTACCTTGGTAGCCGTCTCTTCTATCTTATCCAGCCTTTATTATGTTAGCAAATCGAAAGAACTCAACGACCATACGATGACTTCCAGCTCTTCCAAAGAATTCATTCAAGATGGGCATGCTCTGCTCCCGCCTTTCTCGTCTCTCAAAAACATACCAAAACAACCCATGGATCAATCTACCCAAAAACGAAAAACAGTGCGCAGGTCATGTCCGCCATTCTCATCTCTCAAAACACACAAATACAAACACACATGGAAAGATCAACTCAAAAACCAACAATCCGGGTTCTATGTTCGCTTCTCCCCCAAAAAAAAATTCGATCCCCTGTTCATGTCGGGGAAAGAACGCGTCTCTCTCAGACCTCACTTTGAACAATTTGGTCGTCCTGCTGTTGTTTTCAATTGTATCCTACAATGATCTAAAAACTTCTTGCGTGACGACGCTGCTATGTGTAACTGTTTGCTGCTACACTGTAGACAAGCATTCTTCGCCCTCTGTTGAAGAAAAGAAAAGACAAGGGTGTAGAACTTATGAGCATTCTCGCAAAAGATCGTCTTACTGGGATCTCACATCTCTATCTTTTAATAAAGCAGTATGAGAGAAGATGCTGTCAAAAAAGTGAGTCGAAAGGAAAAATTTCCCCTCCTAAAAGACCAAAAAACCAAAACCCAAAAAACGAAAAAAGAACCAGTCTTGATGGATATATATAACAAGACATGATATAGTACAAAAAAACAAGCTCAAGGACCAGACACACCCATAATACTCTTTTTGCCTAAACCCACAACAAACACGACTTCCAAAACGCCCTATGCCAAAAAAGAAAGATCCTAATTCAAGTTAAGTGCTTCAACACCTTCCATCTGCAGCCTCCTCATCATACCCCGTATGACGCCACATTTCCTCTCCCTGTCATCGTCCCTCAGCCTCATCTCCGTCCTCATCTTGCCCAACATGTTGGTTCCATCGCCGCGATGGCCGCCCTCCTTGATATTCGTGAAGAACATCCTACGGCCGGTGCTGTCCAGGGGCTCCCACTTGGCCACCTTGACCCCCTCGCGCGGAATCGTGCTAGGTTCGCGATTGGGGTCGAGGAACTTGACGAAAGAGATGAAATAGTCGCTGATTTCGTTCTGTCGGCGCACCATGACCTGGCCGACGGTGCCGGCGTGTTTGGTGCCGAAGCCATTCTTGATGTCGACGCCCCACATGACGTCCCATTGGTATTGGTAGGTTGGTACGTTTTCGGGGTTGTGCTCGGCCATGGCGTTGCTTGCGAGGTATGTGGGACAGATGTATCGGATGTCGCCCTGTGCCTTGGCGACCGCATCCCACCACTTTCCGCTATCGGGCCACTGTCTGTCGTTCGGGTAGGTGTTGACCAGCGTGTTTAGATCCTCGTCTGACAGTAGCGGATAGTGATCTTTGAGGTAGGACTTGAACTCTCCCTCGTTATCTGTTGTCTTCTTGACTTGGTCGGAGCCTTCATTGGAGGTAAAACCGATGATGGTCGGGACCTTGGCGTAGCGATTCGACATGATGGCTGCAGGCGCGGGCGCCGTGAACATGCCGCCGCTGGGCTCGGTGGTTGGGGCCCACATCCAGCGCGGTGGAGTGCTGCGACCAGGGAAGTTCATGGGATAGTTCTCGTAGTAGAGGTCGCCTGGCGATGCTGCCCGCACACAGGCGATATCCGTGCAGTTCAGGCCGTCCGCAACTTCCTTGTAAAACTTCTCTGCCTGTGTCGGCGTGAAGAAGGTCGGAGATGCGGGGGACTGGGCGATAGCGCCGTGGAAGAGTTGTTTCCGACCTGTGCCGGGGACCGGGTAGTAGTTGTCTCCTTCGTTGGCGGTGAGTTGAAGCATTACGGATGCGCCGCCTGCACTTGTGCCCATGATAACGACGTGGTCGGGATTGCCGCCGAAGTAGCGAATGTACTTCTGCACCCACTCCAAAGCCGCCCTCTGGTCCCGCAGTCCCATGTTGTAATCGCCGTCTTTTGCGATCTGTTCGCCGGAGAGGAAGCCGTAGATGCCGTTGCGGTAGTACATTGTGACTACGACAATACCCTTGTCTAGCTTGCCATCGACACCCTTTTCACGACGTGCCTTCTCCACCATCTCGCCGCCATTACTGCGACCTGGGAGATGGAAGCCGCCACCGGGGATGTTGACGAGGACTGGCAAGTCGTCGCCCGGCTCAGCGTCGATTGGCGTGAAGACGTTGAGACTCAGGCAGTCCTCGGTCCACCTCGCAGTAATGCCGAGCACATCTTCTCCTGAGATATCCTTTCGACTCCTCTGCGCAGGGTCGATCTTTTGTATCCGCGGACACATGCCGAGCGCTCCATCCCACACCAGCGGCTTCTGGCCTCTGCCAATGCCATACGTGCGATTCACGGGCTGCGGTCCTCTGAACCTATTTCCGCCACCCGCAGTGGCTGCATATGGTATGTTCCAGTAGAACCTGACCTTGTCCGAGACATTCGGCTTGATGGCCAGGTAGTCGAGTTCGACGATGTTTGCATCTTCCAGGTTCTTCAACGGCACGGAGAAGGGAGACGAGGGTTTCGACATCAGGGGGGGCATCCAGTCGGCGCTGGGTCGGAGGTCGGGCGCGTAGAGGAAGGCAAAGGTGAAGGAAAGGATGACAGCAGCAGCGAGACCGAGGAGAACGCGCCGGTCGAAGATGAGGCTGGAGTTCATGACGCGCGCCATGTCGGGCTATATGGTGTGGGTTGGGTGTGTAAAGAGTGTATAAAGGAGTGTCTTGTGCCGCGTGCCGAGGCGCCTGGTGTTTATCGTGGGACAGTAGACGTCTGCATGTGTGCTTGTATACTCAAAGCACTACGCAGCGAAAAGAGGAAATAACATGTGCAACGTCGAGAGCGGTTGGGAAACGAGTCTTCCGCTCCGCGCTGTCGCAACACTTCCAAGCATTCATGTTGCCACGCCTGGGGGGCACGACAAAAAGGGTCAAGGGGTGGATCCGCCCCTTGGCGCTGACGTGGGCCGTAATCCGGACTGCCATGCAGATCAGGTCCAGAAGGTATTTATTTTTTAAAATAGCAGGGCGTATCGCGACTTGGGTCCAGAGGCACATCGGTTGTGGTGTTCGGGCGCCGATAGTACGAATAAAATGCTTCACAGCCGCTCGTGTCCCCAGCTGGTAGGTACCGGTATGTAGCCTGCAGGGTAGGTACGTACATCAGACAGGTCGACACCTGGCAATCCAGGGCCGGCATCAGCGCTTTTATCCCTCCTGTACGGAGTACAAAGATGTAACATGCATACACGCAGCTGCTGGGGCACTATCACGATGATTGTAAAAAGAAGCTCATGAACCTAGATCGCTATGCTGTTCCCATTTCTCGACGCCAATGAGAAAAGTACCGCGCATCCGGCTTCAGCGCATGGTCCAGCTTGAAGTATCCCGGCTGCAGCGTCTTAAAAACAAGAGTAGGATCATACTTTTCAGCAACTGTTTACCTGTCACTAGGAAACTTGATGCCCTTGACGTTCTCCAACGATACGGCGATCAGTACTTGAAAGACGTAATGCCAAAAACTGTTTCTCAATTCATTATCGTTCGCAAGTTTCTCCGCCGCTAGCTCAGATGTAAAACTCCCCAAAAAAAGGCAGTGGCCCTTTAACAAGGATAAGTCCCCGGGAAAGACTGTCGGTAAAAAGAGGGTATCCAAGAAAGGAAATCCTGCGTCAACTTATCCATCTTCCTTACGCAAACTCCAAGTTTCCTGTCCCTACCTCAAACACTGAAGTCAGAATCATAACAATAACTGCTATCATCACCACTATCATCCCACACATGACCCCGGAGCGCCTTGTACACCTCAACTGGCACCCCTTCAGCCCACCATATCTCCAATGTACCATACGTTTCGAAGCAATCTTCGCTGTACATCTGCAACACCCATATATCCTCATCACTGAGCTTGCTCCAGGATTTCATATCGCCTGAGCCTGAAAGACGGCGCACCTCTTGCTTGACTTTCTCGCGTTCGTAGGCAATCTGGACAGGTTCATCGAGAAGGCTCCGGTATAGGTCGACGGGAGTGGGTTGAGGGTAGCAGACACCCTTCGGGAAAGGAAGCGGAGGGTACGGAGCGCATTCGCGGTCCTTGACTAAGTCGTCCTTGGCCAAGAACGGGATAGAGGTTGGCGAGGGGTAGGATTTGGAGTCGAAACCGAACGCGCTGTTAATCTTCGACAAGTCGTTATGGAAGATGCTCTCGAAATGCTGTTGTTTTTGCTCAGGGGTGAGCAGTGAATAATACCCGGCGGCGCGTGTGTAATAGGCCTCTTCGATTGCTAGGTACTCCTTGATCTTGCTAGTAGGATCTTCGTGGATGTCATTTGCGAAGGACAGGGTTACGAAGGGATTCTTGACGCCGAGACCGCCATACGGCTGAGGTAGGTAGATTATGGGCTCGAGATCGACAGGCGATTGGCTCAGACTGGGGTTGACGTGGAGTTTTAGCATTTTCATCAGGTGCGATGTCAGATCGCTGCCGTCGAAGATGATCGAGTTGATCAAGCTATATGCTGCTTTGGCGGCTTCGAGATGAGACTTGCCGAAGACTTCTGTGAGGGGACCAAACAGATGTGCCGCGTATGTGCCTACTGTGCCGTTCCATACGCGGATCCAGTCAAGTACACTGGTGCATGCGTCGAGTCTTTTCTTCGTACGGTATGCGTATGCAGTAACCTTGGTATAGTCGATGGTGAAGGTACCGAGCAACTTGAAGTCTACGGTCAGGAAGCCAATAGATAGTTTACCAGTGGCGGAGTTGTCTTGCAGATCCAGACCCATAACTTCAGAAAACCGACTGCATTCGTGTTTCATGGCCTGGGTCTGTTCATACGAGCCGACGAAGTAGCAGTGGTCGTACACGCGGTATAAAAATGATTTCGTCTTCTGATGAACAGCAAGTTCGAGGAAGAAGAGCACAGATTCGCTGAAGAACATCTCCAGGCTATGTCCGGCAGACATCCCGCATGTACGCTTTAAGATTCTGTCTGTTCCCTGTATAGGTGACTTGATTCTCAGATTGGCATCGAGACAGCGCGTGAAAAATTCCAGGAAAGCTTCTGGGACTCCTAGGAAGTTCAAGACGGATAGGATGGTATCGTGTGGAAGGGTTGACGACAGACATTTGAAACTCATAGCGGAAGCATGCATCTCGCCGTCGAAGGCTTCCCGCAGTTTCAACTCGACCGCCAGCGTCCTCGTCAAGTTGGCTTGAACTTCCTCCGGCTTCCTAACTTTTGAGATGCAACCCTGCTGTCTAGGTAGTCGCGACATGAAGAAGTTTTTCTCGTAGTTGTCATGCCTCTCCACGTTGAGGCTTTGGTATCTGGATGGCAGCGCAGCGTAATAGGAGTGATGGTACACAGGTAGTCTCTTAGTCCTCCGCTCGGGAATACCGACAACAGGCGGCGGCGGAGGTGGAGGTGGAGGAGGTGGTGGTGGGTAGGATAGGAAACAGCCCGACGTCCTTGGATGAGGTAAAGGTGCGGTATGGATGGGTGGATGACAGACGTTGCCTGCAGTACCATTAGGTCGTGTGGGAATCTGAGGAGCCATGAGAAAATATGAGCGCTTGTTCAACTGTGACTCCGCCAATGGAGTTAGCAAAAATGTGCCGGATTCCTGCATGAACTTGCTCAGACATTCGTCTAGCCTTGACGCCCAACCGATAGCTGTACAATGGAGGAAGACCAGATCGATGACGTCTTCTTCGACAACGACGCAGTAATGTCCCTCGCTACTTTGGTGAACAGCGACCGGTAATCCCGTCTTTGCATCCTTGGGGTTCCATTTGCGGAATGTCTTTGTGTTCAACGTGGCAACCAACTCCCGTAACGCGATAGGCGACTGTAGGTAGCTCCCGAGAGTTTCCTTCGCTTCCGGACGAATGTACTCATTCTTCAGTAGATCCGTAATAGCCCCCATCAAGCCATCCTCGTCTATCTCCAGGTTTCTGTCCATGAGCTCCTTTCCGTGTGTCTGCATTTCGTCGCGGATATCTTGAAGAAGTTGGCTATCTCCGTCACCTGTAAATAGGCTGGATAGGTACGTCTCGACCACATGGGCGTCGATATTTGTTGGTTTGGACATGAAGTGTTCAAACTGCCCGAGTATCTCATCGTATTCGTCTTCAACAATCTCGAAATCTTCGTCCAAAACTCCGGTTTGAAATTTGGCAGTTACTCTGTCGACTGGTCCGTCCGTGTTCATAGTTTCCTTCATCAGATTCGCATGCAGACAGGAAACTTCCATACGATTGAGTTGTTTGTGCAGTTTCTGCCAAACCCGATTCTCAATTTTCAGAAGCCTTGATTCGGATATGGACTTGTCGTCTTGAGCTTGCTCGATATATCGCTTTACCGTCTCTAGCATCCATCCGTCTTCTTTGTCTACGAGATCTGGATCCAGCTCCTCGATGTCTTTCAGGAGCTCCAGTATCCTTTTGCCAACGTTAGGCTGCGCAAAATGATCTTTTTTCAGGTGGTAACGGCGTTTGAATGACTCCTTGGCATGTTCCAGCTCCTCAATACGATGCTCCGCCGCTTGTCTGAGCGGCGGCGCGATGGCAAATGGTGGCATCAGATCCATGGCCGACGATATGGCAATACAGACATTGGATGAGGGTGAAAACTAGATAGGAGGACCGTTATGTATCATCTGTCTTCCCCGCTTTGTGCTGCCAAATCCAGTGCAAGCACGTAGGCAGCTAGGCTGAGCTGCATGATGATGGAGGCATCAGCAATCAGGCCTCTGGGGCGAAGAGGAACGAGCTGATGCCGTAGGATACGCAAGATTACTTTGCAGGACGCCGCGGGGTGGGTAATGAAGGACGTCCAGTCGTCCGCGTTTACTGGTACCAATGTAAGCGAGCTGTCCTGTGGTGTTACCTAGCTCTTACCCCGCACATTCACTGGAACTCACCGCAGGTGGGCAGGCACGCAGGCTACGCCTATCGATTCAGCTCAAGGCTGGGCGACGCCAGCTACTACGACGGGGGATAGACGATGCCCCCCAATTGGCAATAGCGTTCTGCGACAGCACAGGGTCTCTCCTCCAGACCATATCGCTCATAGGACATAGGTTTGGTCTGTGCATAAGCCGCCTTGCCCTCCAGGCTCCAGCGCACCCAATATACCCTCCACCTTTTCTGCAATCTCACCAACGTTGATGCGATTCAGGCCGTCCAACAAGCGAATGGCTTGACTTGTAGCAGAGAGATAACATCGTGAGTGATATAGCTCACTATAAATACGTTATTGATGGATGGATGGAAGTGGAAAAAAGTGTACCCGCAAGCAATTGGTAGAATTGCTGCGCAATGGCCGCATGGCGTGTGTTCTTTCGTTACCCTGATCCAGCAAGATTCGGATGAAAGATCTGTTCTTGGCAGCGGCTTGTGGTATGATACAATACCAATACATGTGGTATACGCATACACAAATGGTGAGCAGTGCTCATTTTCCGCCTGCCCGCTTGTTCTTCAGCTTAATCGTCTCGCCATTTACGAATATGCCCTTGCCCTTGTACGGTTCCGGTTCCCTCCATTTCCTAATCTTGGCCGCAAACTGCATGACAACCTCCTTTTCTGGTCCTTCTAACAATAAACGTGTAGGTTGCGGTGTGCTCGCCGTGACGCCCTTGGGTATGCCCAGCTCGACTGGGTGAGAGTATCCGACCTTCAAGTTTACAAACTTCTGGCCGGGGTATTCTGATTTTACAGTGGTCGCAGTGTCCTCGACGGAGGCACGGAAACCCACACCGACGAAGCTTAGAATAGCACTGTGGCCTTCGCTAACGCCGAGGATGTGGTTTTGGAGGTAGGCGCGGGTGGTACCTGGGTGCAAGTTAGTAAGAGAGGTATCCGGGAGAAATTGGGAGAGTGTGCGATAGCCATACCCCACATAGACTTCTGCTTCGCATCGGTCGGGTCTTGTATCGTCAACGTCGGTCCGCCTGCTTTCTGGTCCTGGGCAATGTTGACATAGGGTGGAATCTCCATTGAAAGCTCGCCGAGCGGCCCTTTGATGTTTACTGTAGACATGGCCTGCGCTCGTGACCCTCTAGCTTTTGCGGAAGAAGGCGCAATCACCTGGAAGGTGACACCTTGGGGTACGGAGAGCGGTGCAGACCCGATCTTGGATTGACATGGTGCCGTTGTAGTAAAGGTCCGTGATGCTGCGGGTCTCGAGAACGCCGGTAGTAAGAAAGTCGGTATCGAATCAGTCCACTGGACTGAGGACTTTGTAAGGCTTTGGGCACACCGCCAGCGTGCTGAAGTGAACATGTTGCGTTGATGCCGGCAGTGGCAGTTCGCGAGAAATTCGGGGTTCTCTGGGTCGATGCTTACTCATCCGATCCCGTGACAGCGCGTCACCGTCGAGTCTGATTGGACCGCCTGTCGGGCATGTTTCCCCGCTCCGGCTTCGTCTCAACGTTGAACCCTCCAACACCACAACTCTCCCACTGTCATTCCTCGCAGACAGAAGGTGTTGTACGATACTGCATTGTGGAGCGGTACCTGATGCTTCCCAGCGGCGTATGCTCTCACTGAGGCTGAAGCTGCTTGCTCTCTGACTAACAGCACGTCGTTCTTACTACAGTTCCGGATCTCACTTGAGCATTACAGCAAAGGCATTATGCCTCCCGTCGCCACAGGCTACCTGGCTGACATTCTCTCACCATATTTTGACCTATCATGGGTAGTACTAACAGGCCTTCGCTACTCTTTCGTCTTTCGCCTTCTTCTTCTCCTCCACAACGTGCTACTCCGTGTATCTGGCTTCAACTCGCTCGTTTCATTCTCCAACACTGTTCTGTACCTGGCCAGTCGCCAGCTAGCTGCTTGTATGGACTTTCAACATGGATTCACCATCTCAAAGCTCGTTACCACCCTGCTAATCTTTCTCCCCGGAGTCCTTTCTCAATACTACTCTCCGCCTGCGGACGCAGCTCCAACTGTCAACGTCGATTCGCTCTTCCAATATACGACCTCCAGAAATCACAAGGTGATTACACAAGCCGTTGACTTCGTCGTCTCGATGCAGACAGCCCCGACATGTACTCGTATGGCCGCTTCCCATTTGATGAACGAGTGCAAACTTCTGGAGCACGCTCCGGATTTCGCCAAATCTCGACCCGAGGTCTACCTGGACAATGTCAAGACTGAGTATGCCGCCAAATTGGCTGTCTGCGAGCTACTCAGTGCTCAACCAGTCAACCCCCTACCGCCTCCACACTGCGATATTCTGGTTCCATCTTCGAGACACTGTGGTAAAGGCGGCAGCTGGTGGTATACCCGGCCGGAAGTATCCAATGACAAGCAATGTTATCCAGAATTCAAGGACTACCAGTATACGCAATGCTTGAAGAGTCTGCAATCAACACCCCAATTCTGGACGTCCTTCAGCAATGCTCGTCAGAACACCGTGGTCATGTGCCAGGCCAGCCGCGATGCAATTGAGCGAGAGAACCATTTAGAGATATTCAAGAATTTGACGCAAGTTTTGGGTGGAGTGACATCGAACATGCAAAAGACGACGGAGGAATATGAGTCTTTGATCCGCGAGCAGAGGCAATACTCCGAGGAGGCCCGAGAATCGCATCAGCAGCTCAGGGAAGATATACAGGCGATCCAGGAGAAAGCCATCACGACTGTGGGAGCTCTTGACAACAAGTTTCACACCTTCATGGAGTCGTCCATCTCGGAACTCATCACTGCCTTGGCCGACAGTCAGAGCCATGAAATCGATCAGATCCATCAGCGGATGCAGGACTTCTCGCAAGATTTGATGCTTGAGAGCTCACAGCTTGCGAAGTATTTTACTGGCGAGCTTCAGCAGTACCATGAGCATGCCCTCGCCAGCATGCAAACCAACCACGAGACGCAGCTGGAGAGCTACAATGTCCTTTCAAGCTATATGGGTGTTGCCCAAGACACTATCAATAAGACCAACGATGTCGCCAGCCGCTCTCTTTCAAAGGTAGACAGCATCGCCCAGCGCCTGGACGTCTTCGAGACACAAACGGAGCATATCGCCGAGGGTTTCGCTTTTCTAAGCGCGATTCCCGCTCTTGTCACCCTACTTTTCCGCGGCTTCGTAGCCACTGTCGGCACTGTGTTCATCTTCACCGTCTTGTACAGGCTCAACACAAAGCTCGCCACATACACTGCCGGGGCCTGCAGCTCAGCCTTCCTACTACATACATGTGGCATCTTTGACTGGCTTGCGGATCTGCCATCTCGCATTGCCACCGTCCGTGGCCAGAGTTCACTCGCTATAATCGCCAGCTTGTCGTCTGCACAGAAAGGTGCGGGCATCATCTTTCTGCTCTGGCTCTGCGCGTACCCTGTTTGTCGCATCAACGCCTACCTCGGGACCTTGATCGCGCTTGCTGTCAAGCGGATACTGGGGCCACTGTGGCTGAGCCAGTATAGCAATGAGGGTGGCATGGGACTTTTGCCAAGCATTGAAATTCCCGCTACGACTCCTTATCGCAAAGACAACCCATATCACGGCGGCGGCTTTCAATAGCCCAATCCTCTGCATCCGAACGATGGTCATGGTCTCCTCACAGCTTGTTTCAGTCCGGCCAACATCGTCGACTTCATCTCATCAACATATCCTTACGTACACGAAAGCTTCGAGCTTCGCCTATACCCACTACTATTTACTGGTTTTACACTCGCCATATACTCCTCACATTTCTTGGTCTGTGCACAGCAGCATCTCTACGGCGTTGGAGCACAGCACCTTTCCAATTTATCTCTACGTGGCGCATGTATTGGGGGTAAAAAATGGTTCTCTTGGCATTCGCAAGGCGTTTCTTGGAGAGAATCATGGGGTTCAAGCTGGAATTTGGCGGCGTGGTGGTTTATTTCACTTATCATCTACTTCAGCAGCTGGCCAATCTCATGCATTATTCATCATCGCAACTTATTCGCTCCTATGCATGCTCCTGTTTTGGACTTTGTGTTGCATAGCCTCTATGATGCGCAGGTAGGCTCACTATGGGCCCAGGAGCACTTGCGGCTGTGATAGTAAACGCGTATGATGCATGTATCGCTTTCACGGCGCCATAGGAAACCGAGAAAACCACACCATTCTTTAGTCCTTGTCGTCAGGTAACTCTTCTATCCGTCCTGAGCGATATGCCTCTTCAACAGGATTCTGGACGTTCATCACACCCGTCGCTTTGAGTCTAGACACAGCGTTAGCCTACATTGAACAAGCAGAAAGTAATCGGTACGTACCGTTCGAACAGCACAAATAATCGCTCAGCCTCTCTCTCCTTTTCTTCTTGCGTCATGGGCTCCTCTTGCACTTGCACTTCCTTGTCCAGTCTCTGTCCTGTGATCGGATTGATGGGTATTCCTTCAGCTGAATCGGCTCCAATATTTGCCTGCATGATGTCTTCCGGGATGGTGATGTTGTTGGACATGAGGTAGCCTGATGCGTAACCGTAACCCACGTTGTGCACAAAGGTGGCCGGGTCTTTATGCGACAGTTCGAACATCATGGCGGATATGGAACCGCGCAGTGTCGGCGTTAGTGCAGAGGTGGAGAGATTGAGCAAGCGAGAAGAAAGGGTGTCGGATTTTCCAAGCGGCTTGTCGCGTTCCTCGGGTGTTGGCAGGATCATCTTCTCCATGGCCTTCTTGACCTCGTTCGGTGCTATTTCGTACATTCTACGTATCAGCGTGAGCACTGGGGCTACTGTGTCGTCCAGCTCTGTTGGTGGGTATGCTATAAGCGCCTGGTCTAGGATGTTGGTCAGATGCGCCGCATTGCACTTTGGATCAAAGGCCGGAAATGTAGCCTGCCGTCCTTCAGCATCCTCCAAGTCCAAGTGCAGCAGTGCGTTGATGAGCTCTCGGGCCGGCGCAGCCAATGGCGGCTTGGCTATGCCTCTCCGTACCAGTATCTTGAAGACGTTGGGTATCGACGGCGTGAAGTACGAGCTGACCTCTTTATGGAAGTGTATGATGTTGAAGAGGAGCTTGAGGGTTTCGGAGAGGGCCATAAGCTCCATGGGCTGTGTATGTTCTTGCGATGACGGCTGCGATGTCTTCGAGTACGGTTTTGCGTGGCGAGCTACCGCTGCGTTGATGCTGTCTGCTAGCTGCTGCTCTGCAACGAGTTGCGCGTAGTCGAGGTTCGCATCGTATGTCATGAGGAAGAGGACGCGGGAGGCTAGGAATTCATCGTCGATGTTGTCGCTCTTTTCACCCTAGTCAGCATAGTTCAAGGTGTGGCCAAGGGTGTTGTTTCCTTGCCTTCAGCTTCTCGGCCGCGTGTGGGCCATGGCCGAGGTTTACTGCCATCTGGCGTGTCTGGGGTTGAAGGAGCAGGGCGTTGGCTATACATCGAAGCGCCTCCTGTGATGCCGCAGATGTATCGCCCTCGAATGCACAGCGTCCAAGTGTTCGGAGGCCCTGTAACGGTCATTACGCCTTCCAGAAAGGTCGACATGGAATCTGCTGTACATGTTCGGTGAATATTGGATCCGAGTTGTCGACTGATCGCCCGTAGACTTTGAGCTGTTCGAGTAGTTGACGTCGCTCTGGGAGATTGGTAAGCGTCTCGCATGTGTACAACCGAAGGAATGGCGTACGCTCAATAGAGTGTTTGGGGGAGTCCAGATCGGTTTTCAGCTCAGAGAGTATTCTGGTAACGTCGTCAAGTTTTGCTGGTCGGATGTCGTCAGTTGTTTCTTTGTGTGGATATCGTGGCCGCGACGGATGACTAACCTCGTCCGGTCTTTTGCGCAAACATTGTGACTACGGGAGGTGTAGTGGTTGAGGGGGTTGTCTAGGTACAAGGTGGTGTGGGTGTGATGGCACCTTAGGTACGGTAGGAGCCCCACCAATAACATGAAGACATGCACGAGAGGTAACTACAGTGAATGTCCGCCGGTGCCAAGGCACTTTACGCGGGCGCGTCCCGCTACGGTACCGTACCTAAACGCGTCGCCAACCAGCCCTCGCAGCTTTGGGACCGGGGTAGTCGATCACCTCCGCCTCCACATACGCTCGTGTAGACACTCCATCGCGCCGATACAGCAATGCGAGCGCCCTTTTCTGCCTTTGTTTCTTCTTTCTGTTAGTCGGGTTCCCGCATAGCCATGGTGTTGTCCAAATTCGATTCCCTGCCTGTCCGCCCTCCGACGCCGCCCAAAGACGAAGAAGACGGCGGTGCTGACGAGACTCTCCAATTCCTCCAAGATCCCTTCGGCGAGAAGCCCATCCCGCCCCGGCTCAAGGCGGCCAAGACGCTGCCCAACACGCCCGAGCAATCGTCCTCCTCGGACATCAGCATACCCTCGAGCTCAGCGAGCACGAGGAAGCGAGTCAACTTCGAACTCCAGACATGCCATATACCGACCACCAAGGCCGTTGCAACTTCTTGGACACCCACGCGTAGCTCGCCCCTGCGGCCGCTCCCCCAGACGCGCATCACCAAACCCCTCAAGTCGATCCTCAAGCCCTCCGACGGCACGCCCACACCTCCGCCCGCCGACGCCGCCGCCGCCGCCGCACACAAGTTCAAGACCTTCGCCGAGATGCTGGAGTCGATAGTCAAGCAACTGACTTCGTCCGAGCGGTCAGCACGTGTGGACGCGTACCACGCGTTGCAGAGGACGATGCAGGCCTACGACAAGTTTCCCGACGATGAGGCTCTCAGGCAGAAAATGTCTTTGTTGACGCATTTCATACGGCGGGATATCGAGGCCCCTAGCCCGACTGGCACGGGCCTAGACTCGCAGCTCATTGCACAGGCGCTCAAGCTGCTCATGGCTCTGTTTCGCATCAAAGACCTGATCTCTGCCATGGACGACGACTTCTGCGCCTTTATCGTCGACCGCGTTATCTGCGTAGCCAGTGACAGCTCTATGTCCAAGGTTGTTGTCAACACGCATCTGGCCGTGCTCATGCAGCAAAGCTTCCGTCCCAAGGCCGTGACCCCAACCCGCGTCGAGAAGGTCCTGGATACGCTAGACACCATCCACGAACGCATCACTGGATATTCCGTGTTAGCGTATCGGGTCCGCGTCTATAGAAAATTCATCCAGCAACGACCGGAAGTCATGGTCAAGCACAGTGAGCGATGGGTAAGGCACATCCTCAAAGCCTTCGGCTCGGTCCAAAAAGACATCACGCAAAGTGCGCTTGACACTGCCCTATCCGCCGCAAAATCTATTGGCCACGACCCTCACGTGGCCAAGGCTGTTCTATCCGTACTCAACCACGTCAAAAGCGATGGCGATACCATTGCGACGGTTTTGATACACCAGCTGGAGCAAATGCTTGCCGGTGATAATGCTGCCCTAGTACCCCAGATCTGGGCCGCTGTTACAGGCCTGCTCAAAGGTTCATTCCAGAGTCAGATGTTCTCTACAATGAGGGAGTGGCTTGGCGTTTTCGAGAAATGTCTCGCTTCTGAGAAAGAACTGGTTAAAGTACATGTCAACGTCGCCTTCTGCTTTGCCTTGTATTCCGTTGATCTGGCGCCGGACACTACCGAGGCATGGACGAAGATGTTCCTGAAGATTCCACTGCACCAACTGCAACGGGAACGGAAAACGCCCATGAAGAGATCTGAACAAGACGCCATCTCATCGGGCTATTTTACATTGCTTTACTACGCCCTCCGGCCGGCAGCTCCCTTTGAACAGCTGGACCGATATTGGACTGAGTTTGTAGTAGGTCTCTGGACTCCATTGGTACAGTCGTCTCCCAATCAGCACGCCATTCCCGCATGTAGAGTTGTGTCTGCCCTTTTGAACGGCTCCCGGAAGCCGTGGAACGAGCACCGCGCGTTGAACCTCCAACCACAGCTCATGGTCCAGCGCGGTGAGCTGCCGCTGGTAGGTCCCAAATGGGTCCGAAAATCGATTACTTTGGTGCTTCAGTTTGTGGAAACTCTCTTAGATGCCACAATCTGGACTGAAAACAGGGAACCGGAGGACGAACCAGTGAAGACCATGTGGCTGACTGTTGTGGACTCGTTGGTCGAAGCAAGCAACAAGGAGGTCATGGCTTCGAGTGAGACCAAGGAGGCGATGGCCCATATCATCAACTTATTACGCCGAATATGGGATCGGCATACGGCCAAGCTGGCCTTGCCGCAAAAGAAGGAAGACCTATGGGCGGACAAGTTCTGCTTCCTGATTGAAACCGTTGTGCAGAAGCTGGGTGCCTTTCAATTTGCGGATAAAAGCCTCACCCGAAATGACAACGACCAATTCGAGGTAGCCTCAACGCCTTCACACCGGACACGACATCTGAGCACACGAATATCACCGCTCCTCTATCTGATTGATCTTTTGGTGAATAAATCGGAGGGCAGATTGGCTGATCCGGTGCGACTTCGCGCGATCAACTTGATTATCGAGCCGTGTTTCGAAGCGCAGAACAGTCGTCTCAGCAAGTTGGAGTTTCTTCGCGATTGTGCTGCTACTGTTCATGGTTCGCTAGGGGGCTTAGTGGCATCGAAATTCTGGGCGCAAATCGCCAGCCTCCTCGATGCGACGATCCGTGAGCAGGTACCTGCTATCGACGAGCGCGTCTCCCGCCCTTTGGGCAAAGAATACGAGCTTGTGGTAGAAGTCCTACGTCTGGGTTCCGCTTCTTTGCTGAACAGGCCTCATGGTCATGAGGTCTTGTCAACCCTCATTGACATAGTACGGCGAGAAGCTGGAGAGGGTGCAGTCATTCTTGCCGTGATCGAGAAGGTCTCCGAGTGCATCATACAGCGCACATCAGACGAGGATAAAATAACCTGCCTATCCTACACCAGCATATTACTCCGTAACCTCAAGAAGCAAGTGAGCCGCAAAGTTTTAGATCAGGGCAGGCAGAACCTTTGGCCGTCAAACCCGACGACTGTTCGCAATCCGGATTTCGATCCCTATGTCCACCTCTATGGAGCCATTGTTTCCGTTGGGTCAGCTGCGTATCGAGACCTCAACGAGGACGTGGAGCCAACGAAGGAATTTCTCACTGCGCTTAGGGTCTCTATCCATAACTGCTCCACGTCTCATCTAGCTGTCTACTTGCGGAAGACTCAGGATATGATCCGCATTTGGGTAGAGGATTCCCAGAAGAAAATGCAGAGCAAAGATCAGTCGCTGAAAGGCTTGCATCGTGAAGTAAGTCGTCAGCAAATCTCATCAACGTAGTAACGAAGTTAATAGTTCGCAGGTCGTCAATCTATGGGGAGAGATCAACAAAGCCGTCGAGCGATTGCCGCGGAAGGACAGCCAAGTCCTGCTCCATCTAGAGCCCTTGATTACTGCAGGGTTCTTGAGTAAGCGCCGTACGATCGTCAATGTCTCGATTGCTACGTGGAACAACACCTTCGGACAAGAAGCGAGCCTGCGGTATCCTTCCCGCCTTGAGCAAGCTTTACGCCAACTGCGCAGTAGTGCCGAGCTTTCCTTGCCCTCATTGGAAGTGCGGAAAGAGGACGCTGTAAGTGTTCGTCTGGAATCGGAACCAACAGCACTAATCATAAGAAAGGATAACAAGCTCTCCTTCTATGACTCAGACACGAGTGCAGATGAGGCTAAACCTGCTTTCAAGAGCCCACGAGTTAAAGAGTCACCGTTCAAGATTTCCAAGTCGAGATGCAAGTCTAATTCACGATCGCCGGCAGTGCCAACTCCCGCCAGCAGGAGAGTGCCTACGCGGCAGATATCGAAAGTCCGCCTACGGCATGACAACTCACAGATCGAGTTTGAACCTATCGTCTCCTCCCCAACGAATCCATTCAATCAAGAATCGCAGATATTGACTGAGCGCCAGAAGGAGATGCTCGATCGGCAAAGGCTCACCACCGGCATTTTCGCCAAGATGGGCGCGCCTTCACCTCAACCGGAGGAGGTGTCGTCTCCGATGGAGATCCACTCGGATGCTCTCACTGCAGATGATCTGCCGGACCGTGCCTGCCGTACTACTCCGCTCAAGGCTCTTGCAGCAATAGGTTCTATGGACGCCTTCCTTGGATCTTCGCCTACTCCCCATGCCCGAAGAAGTACCCAGAAAATCTTGAGTGACGATACTATTGTTGCTACCCCAACTACTGCCCGGACTATCCAATTGTTTCCGAACGAGGACCTTGGGTCCTCACCGCCTCGCGTCGGGAACGACAATAACTCTAAAGTTACGTTGTCTGATAGCGATGTTCTCGTCGGTTCCAGCTTCCAGTACCGACAGAGAGAAGATTCTCATTCTATGTCCTTTGACGATGGTACCACAGTTGATGAGGAGGCTTTGCTTGATGCCGTTGCTCAAATAGATGGCCTGCAACCGAACTCCGACCTTCTTACAGACACGATCATGTCTGAGCTGCCAAGCTCCACCATCGATCTACAGCTCACTGCGCAGATCGACGCGGATATGCAAACTCATGTAGTCTCTACGAATGAGCCGACAGAAGAGGCAGCGCCGGCGTCAAACGCCGAATTTGTTGATGCCGCTTCGCACCAGCATCAGTCACATGTGGAAGAACAGGGTTCACAAGCCGACACAAGTAGTACAAGCCGCGTGCACGACTCTTTCACCAAGACCTCCTCCGTCAACGGAACGCCGAAAGCCCAGAGCCTTCGACGCTCCACCCGTAACTCGACAGGAAGCCCAGTGCAGCCCCCAAGCGGAAAGAAACGTAAACAGAAGGCCAAAGAGGAGGTATCGGAAAAACAGACGCCATGTCAACAACCTGTCCAACCTGATGAAGAAGGCATGCTCGACAACATCATCGTGGCCTCGCCCAAGAAACCCGACAAAACTCAGACCCAGACCAAGAAGCGCAAATCTATGAGCAACGCTAGCTCCAACATCGTCCCTGGAACAAAGCGTAAACTTAACCTACGACGATCTCAGTCCCTGCTCAGCCAGGTCGAGAACTCGCAAGATGTTCTTGTGGAAGATACGCCAGCGCCTAAACGAGCAAAGCAGAAGACGGGCCAGGATGTGAGCGAGACCAGGCGCCTGAGTCATGTCCAAGTATCCCCGCGACTGCCATCCTCGTCCTCCCGGCGCGAATCGCTTGTTGGCGAGCCAGCAGAACCAACACGGGAACCAGAACACACCCAATGGCGAACTCCTGTTGGCACCCCGAGTCGCTCCTTCGCTGAACGTGTTATTCTAACGCCGAGGAGCATAATCAACCAGCTCAAAAGCTTAAAGGATTTCTTGTTTAGTGCGCCACAGTTCGTGCTGGGCCGGGAGGAGGAGCGAGAGATCGATGATGCGCTGTTCGATATCAGAAGGCAGTTGCACGCTGCGGGCGCACGCGGTGAGGAGAAGAAAGAATAGAGCCAGGCTACAGGTGTGGTGAGCGAGTAAGGGGATGAATGGGACGGGTGAATAGGTTGGGTTGGAGGTTGAAGCCATTGTAGGATATAGGATATAGGATGATACCTCTGGATATGTTAGCCTTGTGTGAAGTACTCCGTAGACTAAGGGATGATCTCCCATGGGCTGCACAAAAGCTAGTTTATCGTTCCAACGATTGATGTGCATCTCATTAGGTACTATCGCCTCTCCGTCCTCACGCTCTTCCGAAGGCTGTTTACAGCCGGGCATGCTTGAAGGGTAATTGATCATGATTATAGTAGTGATTATAGTAAGGTGATGAACGGCCAACGTGATGATAATGTGTAGGATTTCTCTACGTACGATTCATGTCTCCAATACTGTATAACTAAATCGGTACTAGTACACTTAAGCCTGCATGTGAGAGCGGAACCGGCGAACACATTATTGAGAGCTGCATGATGTTGGTCCGGTAGAATTGCTGTCTGCTCGTCGCGTTACACAGACGTGCTCGTCGTCGGGTAAACCGAGCCACAGGGCCACCGGTTCAGCAGGCATGCAGGCGAAGACGCACGACGATGTTGGGACATGGACGTTTATGCACCGAACACGCAGAAGACCCAATGGTCTTGGGCGGACCGTGGTAAGCGAATGCATGCTAGTTCAGCTGAAACGTGCTATGTGTTTCAGTTGATGCTTGGTGCTGGCAGGTGGGGCAGTGATGGTGAACAGCCCCTCATTCTTTCCACAAACACACATTCTTGAAGAAGCTACCATCTGCTGTCCTTGGTGTCCTTTTGGTGCGTTCAGGTCTCAACTGGAGTTGGCTATTTGTTCCGTCTAATCGACAATTGCAGACTACTACCTCAAACATAAACAATCCAACTCCAGGCTTACCGGCGTCCGTATACCCCGCCTCTCAGAACATCCACTACACAACACAACGTCACACCATGGTTGAGCGTGCGAACCGCCCGTCTGCGCTGAATGCGCCCACGGCGTCTGGACCAGGTCCTCAAGTCGATGTCGTCGGAGAAGGTGGTAGCCAGAAGGTCGTTGCGAAACTGCCCTCTGGTGAGAGCATAGAGGTGCTGCTGTTTGGAGCTACCGTTACTAGCTGGAAGAGCAATGGCGGCCAGACGGAGAACCTGTGGTTGAGCGACGCGGCCGACTTGACTGGCAAGAAACCTGTGAGGGGTGGTATTCCTGTCGTGTTTCCGGTAAGCCATTCCACCATCTAGCGCTTCGTAATGGCTACGGAGATAGGTAAACCATGACTAACAACCATCATCAGGTCTTCGGCCCCCCACCCAAGTCCGGACACGCAACCTCTTCGCTGCCTCAACACGGATTCGCCCGCTCGTCGCGCTGGGAGTACATGGGCAAGTCGACGTCAGAGGATGCCTTGGACTCCAGCTCCGTCAAGCTTGACTTCGGCCTCGATCGTCAGTCCCTCAGTGAGGAGGCGCGCAAGGCGTGGCCGCTGGATTTTGGACTCGTATACAGCGTTACTCTGAGCAAGGACAGCCTACAGGCGGCACTTACCATCCAGAATGAGGGCGAGGAGAGCTTCGATTTCCAATTCTTGCTACACACCTACTTCAGGATTCAGGATATCTCTAAGATCGCTGTCACCGGCCTCTCCGGTACCGAGTACATCGACAAGGTCCTCGACGCGTCCCTGCACACACAGAGCGACAACCAGCTCAAGATCACAGGCGAGACGGATCGCGTGTACAAGGACATCAAGCAAGACACCACATCGATTGTTGAGGATGGAAAGCCTCGCTTCGACGTCATTCGCAACAACGTCAAGGACACTGTTACCTGGAACCCGTGGATTGAGAAGGCCAAGGCGATGGGCGACTTCTCGCCAGATGACGGCTACAAGAATATGGTCTGCGTTGAGATTGGCGCTGTGGATGGCTGGCAGAAGCTGGATAAGGGCGAGGCCTGGGAGGGTGGAATGCTGGTAAAGAGCCACCTCTAGAGGCTGCTCGACAGTACGTAGAAGGAGAGATGAATAGGATACGGCGCTGAAACCAACATCTCCGAGCTCACTCGATAGAGTAGGCGCAATATGCGCATGCAGAAGATCGACCGATATGCCCTGTATCTACTATCCCAGCACTACTTTGTGTGATGCTGGACTATAGTGGACCGATACGGTACGGAAGCCGTTGCTTAATATACACAGTGTGCTGAGAAGCCCTTGCCGTGGGTGGGTGGCGCCAAACTCCCCCGCCAGAATTGAACCCCTGCCCACAACATAACAACAGTGCATGACAACAGTCAGCGCTCCCTGAGTAGCACGGTCATGCCCGATCAAGAGAAGACTCGCGAAGCAGTTCGCAACCCGTACTGCTACTGTCTGGGGGCCTTTGACGGACGACTGACGCAGCCTCACCACCAGCTTGCACTCATCCGCAGCTTCCCCGCATACCTACGGGAGGTGGTCCCACCACGCATAGATTTACGAATTACGCACGTCAGGAAAGTCGCGTCAATCCGATCGTTTGTATAGAGCTCGTGACGCGCTCTTCACGTAGCCCTGCGATCGACGTTGCGCGTTGTTCATGTGTTGGCTGGCAGAGGCCCTAAACTCGACGCATGGATGGGCGCGAGCTGCATAGGAACATGTCACTCATACCTTACGCCCCGGCAGAGTCGCGCGAGATTGTCTTGTAGGTTTCGGAAGCACTGGGCGATACCATCAACGTTGCAAAAGGCTTACCATGCGTGCAGGCGCCACGGTTCCGCGGTAGTTGTATACGACCAACGCTCAAAGCAACTCTCCCTCCGCGATGCCTCACGAACAACTGACATCGACTCCCCGTCATGCCCATACTGCCATCGACCGTACCGCGAACCATCCCCCCATGACGATGACAACAGCGATGGCCACGAACACGCCGCGCCAGGTATACCCACCGACAATGGCTTCGTCAACCCGGCCTACTTCCAAATGCTTCGCAGGAGCCAACCCGGTTCGACTGAAGCATCGCGACCATCGTCCCCGCACAAACAGTTAACGCCCGCGCCTTTACGTATGAGCAGTTTCCATGCGCCCGAAGGATCCGAGTTTGTAGGCAGTACACCCGTCCAACCGGCTCGGAGCCAGGGCATTTCTGCGAGGGCGTTCAGCCCCAACTATTTCAAGGACTTCTTCATAGAAGAGCGCGAGCTAGGAAGAGGAGGCAAGGGCGTCGTATTACTAGTGCAGCACATTCTAGACGGCGTACACCTCGGAAAATTCGCATGCAAGAGGGTCCCCGTGGGCGATGACCACGAATGGCTGGAGAAGGTGCTGATCGAGGTGCAACTACTTCAAACACTATCGCATCAGAACCTGGTGTCGTACCGTCATGTATGGCTGGAGGACTATCAGATATCCAGCTTCGGCCCGAGCGTGCCGTGCGCCTTCATTTTGCAACAGTACTGTAACGGCGGGGATCTGCATAGCTACATCCTGGATTCGGTGAAGACGACTGTTACCAAAGAACAGATGAAAGAGCGGCTCAGACGGAGATCCAAGGGCCAGCTGGAAGAGCCAGAGGATGGTCACGGACCACGTCGGATGCAGTTTGAGGAAATCATTTCCTTTTTCAAGGACATCACGTCTGGTTTAAGTCATCTTCATGCGAATGGCTATATCCACCGAGACTTGAAGCCTAGCAACTGCTTACTCCATCGCACCGGTCATGAAATCAGGGTCCTGGTCAGCGACTTTGGCGAGGTACAAGCAGCCAACATTGCGCGGAATTCGACGGGAGCTACCGGAACGATATCGTACTGTGCCCCTGAGGTACTCCGACAAGAGCGACCAGGAGGCACATTCGGCAACTTCACAACCAAGTCGGACATATTTTCGCTCGGCATGATAGTCTATTTCATGTGCTTTGCGCGACTACCGTATAGGAACGCGGATGGTATCGACGAGGACAACGAAGACTTGGATCAGCTTCGTGCTGAGATTTCGACATGGGCAGGTATCGACGATGAGCAGCGCGTACGCTCCGACCTGCCCGAGAAGCTATACAGATCGCTCAAACGTTTGTTGGCCCTCAACCCAGATGAACGGCCTGGTGCAGAGGAGATCCTACATGTTCTCAAGTCTCCACTAGTGTTCGACGAGTACAATGCATATGCGGACCCGTCTGCGCTCGACGATCTCAGTCCTCGCATCTCTCGGGCAGATACTCCAAGCCCATCACCTACACAAGCAAGCAGGAAACGGCCTTCGGTCACCTATACACGTCCCGGTCGCTCGAAGCTCAGCGCCTCCGTCATGGACAGATCACCTAGTCCGCCCAATCCACAGCCCATGAGAAGGCAGTCTTCTGAAGATGGGGCGGTCATCTTGAGGAGAAAGGTGGATTTTCCACTCCCAACACCGTCGCCAGGGGCTAGAACACCGTCACCTCAACGGTTGATGTTGCCTCCACCGCCGCCACCTAATGCACCCTCAAATCTGTCCCGACTATCAAGGAACCCTGCTGCCATCGGTATAACGAAGGTTGCTCTTTTCTGCGCGAAAGCCTTCAGCCTGCTCTCTCCCTGTCAGCCTTTCGCGGCGGATGCTCGTATATTGTACCCATTACTCTGTCTAGCGTCTCTGGATTTCCTATCTATCAGCCTCGGTGGCAGGTTCATGGGCCGGCACATCAGTCTGGGTGGGCTGGGAAGCTCTATGATGCTGTTGGTCACGCACATGGTAGTTGTGGCTGTTATGTTGAAATGGGAGAAGCTGTGTACTAGGAGAGGCGTGGTTTGGGATGAGCTGTGATGGGTCTGGAGTACTGTTTCACGGAATGTATCTAGCTCAAAAAGTACTAAAGTTACAATATAGATGCATCAACGTCTCATTCGCATTATACTGGGTATGTTGATACCCGTGCCGTGGGTCCTAGCCGTCGGGACCAAAACGCTAGCTTCGTACAGAGGCTGGCTAGTGAGTGGCTGTGATTGGCGAATGTGGCCAGGGTACCTTAGCGTTGTTTTGGTAAACACGCCCACGCACCGTGGACAAGACTGCATCGCACCTTCCACTACGACGCGCACCAAGTCACTCCATTGTATTTGGGTTGGAAGAGGTTTTCTGGACGCGACCGCACGACGCCACTACTTCTTAAGAAGCATTTCTTCTATACCCTAAACTCGTATTTACGACGCGACACGCCCATCGACAGCGCTGCCGCAGCAGCCTCACACAGTGCCAAAATGCAGTCCTCTCCCCCGACAAGCGGCGGGAAAGCGCGTGCTATCCGGGAGCTCTCACGCAGCGTGAGCCATAGCCCAAGGAACATCACGTCGCCCTCGCCACCGCCCAGTGATTCCAATCCCACCCAGCACTCGGGCTTCGGGACAAACACATCCACCAACTTCTTCAACGATCCCGACTGCTTTGCATCAACACAACACAACATCGGCGACGATACAAACACACTCCCCCAATACCCGCGCATTCGTTCGACTGCGAAGAAGGCCAACGCCTGGTACATGCTCCGCTCGGAGCAGGTGAACCCTGATACGTCCATGGTAAACAAAGAGTTCGGCGACTTCGACCACAGCATGTCCGATGCGGACGGCGCCATGTCGGTCGAGCAGGCGCGCGGCGGTAACCGCAGCAACCGCGGCACCCCAAACAAAATGAGTTCTCAGTTCAACAGCCTCTACGACGTCACACCTCCCACCAACCGGTCGCGCAAGTCGTACCCGGCAGATACAGGGAGCCTTCGACGTGACGCGCAGCTCCGACGCGCCTCACGCAACGACCTCGACACCGCATCGCCGCGTTCTGCGAGCAAGCGAAATTCGCCAGCTATGCCAGCGAACCCAGACCGTAAGCGCACTTCACTTGCACAGCTACACGCGAAGCTTTCAGAAGACGAGTCGTCCTTCATGGAGCAACGACCACCCACGCTCACCGTCGACCTGGGGAAGAACACACGCTGGGGCAACCGAAGCCGCCAGACTTCCCTTCAGACCGACGGCAATGTCGACGCGCCTCCACGCGCGACACCTCGCTCCAGACCGGCGACGGCACAGAATGCGACTGCACAGTCCTTTATCCTGCCCGATCTCCCCAACCTCACCGAGCTGGTTTCTGGCGTGTTCGACGACGGAACACCAGTCATCTCCAAGAATGCCTCACGATCGCGTTTCGCTGCGCCGCCACGCGGTGGCCGCCGACCGTCTCACATTCCTATCGACAATGTACCGATTCCAGGAGAAGAGAAGGCTATCTTCGCAGCGCTTCAGCAGCTGCAGGACAAGGTCGCTCAGATGGAACATGAGCGTGCAGAGGCGGAGAAGACCATCGAGGAACAAGATCTGGAGTTGATTGAGCTCAGGGCTACCGCACAAGCTCAAGAGAAGCTAAGGCGAAGTGACAGCGCGCAGGATTCTGACAATAGCGGCAAAAACAGCTGGAAAGTCGAGAAGACGCGTAAGTACAGGTTGACACGATTCGTATGCACTCTTGTTAACAATATGTAGGGCTTGACGCTACTGTCCAGACTCTCCGAACGAAGCTCGATCGCGCCGACCGTAAACTTGCTGTGCTCGAGATCGAGAAGAAGCGGCTGGGCTCTGAGAGGGACAACATGGCTGGTCAACTCAGCGTAGCCTTCCAGACCTGCGAGGAGCTGAAGAATGAGAAGAATGCCTTGAGTAACGAGAACGACGAGCTTCGTGCGGAGATCGACACCCTTCGTGCGGAGAATGAGACACTCCGTGATCAGCTCGAGCAGGACCAATCTCAGCACCGGGAAGAGACTGTCCAGCTTCAACGTCAGTTCGATGAAGCCGCAAATGCAACTGAACGGGAGAACGTCAATTTGCGCGCCGAGTTGAGCCGTACACGTGCCCAACACGAGGAACACACTCAACAACTTACACGGAAGGAGCTGGAACTACGGAAAGCGCGTCAGGAGCAGGCTGAGTATGCTCGTTTGAAGTCTGACCACGAGTCGCTCAAGTCAAAGCTCGCGGATCTGAAGGTCAAGCGCGAAGAGGACGCTCAACGTTGGTCCCATCAAGAGGCGGCTCTCTCCGCTCAAGTTGGTCAACGCGACGCGACCATTCGGATCTTTGCAGACGCAACGCAAGAACGGACCAACGAAGCCATGCGCCTGGATAATGAGAATCTTCGCAACGAACTTACGCAGCTTCAAGCACAACAAGATGAGGAGAACGAGCAGTGGGCCCAGAAAGAGGCGGAGTTGAAACAAAAAATTCGACAGCGTGAGGAAGCCGCTCGAAACACCTCGGGCATGACGCGCGAGCCGTTGAGCACCCGGGAAGCAAACCACCAGGAATTTGACACTGCTGCTGCCACTACTAAGAACAGGAGCAAGGAGTATGTGTCCGAGGAGCCCCTTCAACGCAAGCCGAGCCACCGCCGAGAGGATACTCGGACCCGTATCAGGAACCGTGTGCAGCAAGAGGTTCGCAACAGTAGGACTGTGAGCGCATCACACCAGGAAACCCGTACCGAGCAGAGTCCCATGAAGTCTTACACGGGTCACTCCAGATTCTCCACCCGGAGTGCATCGGCACCCATTCAGGCCGATAAGACTCCGTGCGCAGATAGTGAGGTAGAGTCGACGACGGACCTGTCTCTTGCACCTCGACCGACTCCTCAAACATCGCGAAGCATCCGCATAACCAGACCGGCAACTACCATCCAGCCCCCTGCTGATCTGAATCTGACGGAGCTGAGCTCAATTGACAGCAACCAGATCGCGCAGCTTCGACGTGATTTGGAAGAGGAGCGAGCGGCTGCACGTCTTCGCACATCTTCTGCTCCTTTGGAACAGCAGGCTCACAAGGATACCGTTCGATCTCAACGCCAGGCGCGCGAAGACACCATCCGTTCGGTTGCATCTGCTAAGAGCGAACGTCGACCTTCACTTGCACGGAAGTCGTCACTCAAAGACACTACCCAGCGGACCAACGTCACTCAATTCGAAGAGGATACCGGCAATATGTCGAATTTGGATGCCGATGCCGATGCGGAGGCGACGCAGACGAAGCAGTCTGCTATAGACGCTTCGATGCTCAGCAATACGAGCCGTAGGCGCCGCAGTGCTCCTACTGAGATGACATCCGCATTCATTGTACCTGACATCAAGCTCGACGCTTCCAAGCAGACCGCCAACACTGTCAACACTGCGCAAAAGCAGATCTCTAAAGATCACGACAACGCCAACTGTACCGTGTGTCGCCGCGAAGGCTACACCACCTCCACCGATGCGTTTCGTGTGCCCAAGCTCATACCGGTGTCTTCCCGCACCGCAGACGATGTCGACGCGACTCTCCGGCCCGCTCGCTCACCCAAGGAATCACTTGCTCTCGTTGTGAAGGGGCTAAAAGACGAGCGCATGCACCTCCATATGGAACTAGCTGCCGTACGCGCCCTTCTAGAATACCATGACCCCAGCCTCGGAAACCGCAAGCGTCGCGAATACAACGCCTCAATCCAGGACCTTCTCCGTCGCATCGAGATCAAAGATGGTCAGATCTACAATCTCTATGACGTCCTTGAGGGTCAGCAGGCAGATGATTTGACAGAGCTTGATGTCGACGAATTGACAAAGGAGATTAGGGCTGAAGAGGAGAAGGCTGAGCCTGAGAAGAAGACCAAGAAAGTCACCATCCGCAGCTTTGTCGACGAGGACGAGAGTGTCGAGGTTGGTAGGGCTACGGGCGCGGATCTGGAGGACGGTGACACGCAGGAGTTGCCTTGGGAGGGCTTTGAAGACACGGGTATGGAGGGGGATGTGAGCTATGGTGCCTTTGAGGGGTGGAGGACAAACGTGAACTAGATGGGGATGTGGTTGGAGAGAGTAGCGTTGACTGTTGATGACTGGCTCTTCTAAAAAGAAGAAATCGTGGGAGGGTTTCGATGGGTTTGACCAGCGGCATGGAGGCGTTTTGGTTACGGTGCATTGCTATGCGGGGCATTGGGTTATGGAGTTTGTTCGCTCCAAAGATTGTGGGTCTTATTTTCTCTTCCTTAGTCTTCTTCCGGTGGCGGGGCTGTTTCTTTTGCTGAGCTTTCCTCTCCCCCACCCCCCCTTTTTTTTTGCATCTCTTCGGTTGCTACCTTTGGCGTTTCCCTCTCGCTTCTTTACCCTCCCCAGCATTTTTACACTCATCAATCTTCGATCCATCATCATCTCCTACGCCCTCTGGCTTTGAGACTTGGACTCACCTCCCACGAGGTTTCGAGTTGGTCTCGCCACAGGCGCGCGAATACGGATGCGGTTGGTTGAGAGTTTGATGCTGATAAGACGGGAAGTTGTGTTTTGGGCTCAGTGTCGTGGGTTAGCTGCTTTGGTCGCATCGGGAGGGGGGCTGTGTGTCTGTTCTGTTCTGTTGTAGGCTATAAAAAAAAATTGAACTTTGTTCACGCGAGAAAGAAAACAAATAATTCTTCTCTCTGATGCATTGATTGATGCGAGAATTTTATCTTTTTACTTTACAATGTACTTTGTATGACGTCCAGCATGAGGCCTACCGTTGAGAAGGCCAAAGTCAAGCTTGTGAGGCACGATAGGTAGGGATCAGGTAACGGAAGTTAGTTGGTTACGTACATGATCCGTTCATGGGTGTTATTCAAGATAAAAGAATCTATGGTATAAAGACGCATGAAAGCGCAGAGCAGCGGTCAAAAAAACAAACACCATGAAGCCCCAAGCGTCCTGCACGTCCTTCGTGAACCGCGTGACGCGTTGAGAGGAGAGAGAGACACATCTTCTAAACCTGCCTTCCACACCCACGTCTCTTTCAAAAGACCGACCTCGAGCGAGAAAAAAAAATGCAATACGGGAAACGCCTGGAGTGAAAGTGACCCTAAGCCTAAGCCATATCCAACTCCTCTACCCACGACACGCGAGTCTACCGCTGGTTGAAAAACCAACTCGTTCGCTTCGCCTTGTTGGCCTCGCCGTCACCGCCGTCCTGCTTCTGCAAGTTGCCAATGACGGGAAGCACGGGTCCGTCTTGCACAGGCCCGCCTCCGCCGCGAAGGGGTTTGGCGATGCGCGAACCGACGCCGCCACCGAAAGCGCCCGCGTACGACGCGCCGCCAGCGGATGAGCCGAGACCCTTTGTCGAACCGGCCTTGGCGGCTTCGAGACGCTCCTTTACAGCTGTGAGTTGGGCTTCGAAGCTGCCATTTGTTAGCAAAGATGTTGGGTGCAAGGACGGATGCGAGGCAACGCACCGGTGGTTCGCTGCTGTGAGCTTCTCTTGCGAATCCTGCAGCAAGCTCTCCAGCGACTGTATCCGCTCGTTGCGGGCAATGAGCTTACGCTCTGCAATTGCAACCTCCTTCTTCAAGCTCGAGTTCTGCTCAACGAGCTGACGTTGGACAACGGTTAGCTGTTCAAGATTGCGCTCAAGGAACATCATCTTCTTCTGCTGGGCGCGGTTATTCGAAGTGCGGAGCACGTTGTTGTACTGTTCGCGCGTCTCGTCCAACGATATCTCGAGCTCGACGACCTGCATCACTGTCAGCACCATACCACACCCCAAAGTTTGGTACTACTTACACGCTCACACCTGTTTTGCAGATCGCGCATCAGGCTCTTCTTCATGTTGTCAAATTCGGCAATCTGCTGCTGCACCGTCTTGCCGTTGATGCCGTTAGCGACGCCATTAGCAATAGCGCCGCTCTTAATGCGCTGTTGCAGACTGTCGTTCTCAGCCCTGAGCTTCTGGCTTTCTTCCGCCATCCGTGCGGTATCTTGCTTGAGGGTCTCAACAAGCTCAATATTTCCCTCCTGGCGGGCTGCGTAAGCCTCAGCGAGGCGCGCCTTGAGTTCCTCCCGATCTTGATCTGTAAGGTTGCGCTCAAGCAACTCCTCGTACGAGCTTTGCAGGTTCTCGCAGCGTGCTTCCAGTGCTTCGCGACGCTTGCTATGGGTGCTATCCTCTTCGCTCCGTGCAGTAAGAGAAAGCTCTGCTTGTCGCACGATACCTTGCGTCTCGACAATCTTCTCTCGTAGTTCTTGAATCGCATCAGGGGCGATTGCCTCACCCGACGAAGACATGTCGTGGAGTTGGTCCAGTTGCTCGATGATCTTCCGTATCGTACGCTCGTTATCGCTGAACACCTCGCCGCCGAGATCAAAACCGGCCATCATCTGCGCCATGGCCTCGGCCTTCTTCCTCTTCTTCTCGTCCATGGCAGCAGAGGTCTCCTTTGCGTTCATCTTTGCGTCTAAAAGCTGTTGCTTGACATCGTCCAACTCGCTGGTAAGCTCCGCATTCGCCTCCTTGAGCCCATCCATGGTAATCTGTGCTTCCTTGCTCTCAAACTGAATCTTCTCGACCTGCATGCGCATCTCGTTGAGCTCCATCGTGATTCGTTCGTTCTCCTTGTTCGTCTTGGAATCGCGATCCTTGTAGTACTGGAGTTCATCCTTGGCCGTCTTGAGCTGGTCCTCAGCTTTGGCGAGTTGCGATTCTCGTTCTGCAACTTGGTCTTGCAGCTCATTCTCTCTTCTCAGAAAGTCGTCCTTTTCGTCCTTGTCTAGGGGTATGCTTGGTGTGCCTGCACGCTCTAGGTCCATTCTAGAATCCGGCCGTGGTGTCTCTGAGCTCCTGGTCGCGTCCAGCCTTGATGGAGTTGCCGACCGCGGTGTTTGAGGTGCTTTCTTCCCCGAAGCTGGGCCAGACTCTATCGCTGGTGTCCATTTCTCTTTCGGAACTGATTCTCCGCCCCGCCAGAGTAAGACCTCACCTTCAAGTGCACCAATATAAGTTTCAAACGTCGTGACCTGCCCCTGTACCTTTTTGAGCATAGCCTTGAGCTCCGCAGGACTAAGTTCCGCATTAACCTTGGCCTTGTTCTTGATCGTCTTCGCCCGCATACCGA
Source organism: Decorospora gaudefroyi (assembly GCA_010015605.1). Classification (NCBI taxonomy): domain Eukaryota; kingdom Fungi; phylum Ascomycota; class Dothideomycetes; order Pleosporales; family Pleosporaceae; genus Decorospora; species Decorospora gaudefroyi. The sequence goes on from ML975314.1 coordinate 117,358, forward strand.
AACGTAACGTGCCCAATGTTTCAGCGTCATTGTAACTACTTGGTGAGCAGTTGATGATTAGGGTCGTTCGAGAGTTACCACCAAGCGATTCCTGAAGGATGCGTGTGAGTTTCGAGTCTCGGTAGGGAATATGTTGGGTTTTGCTGTCGGTTAAGCAGTTGATGACCATGCCCAGAGCACTCAAACTTTTGTTGATCTTCTTCGCTTCCTCGAGGGTTTGTCCGCTTGCGCCGGTCTTGCCCACCTTCTCGGAACCGGCCAAATCGACCAAGAAAAGCTGGCCGCTCTTCAGTGAGCCTGTATCGACGTTCTTTTGTGTGACTGTGACGACGAAAATGGAGTGCGATCTCGAGGACTCCTGGTTCATGTTTGTGGCTGAAACCGCTCGGGCTGAGCCACCTCTTCGCAAAACCTCGTAGACTTCTTCCTCGCTCGAAACGTAGACTTCCAGCAGACCCTTTACGTAGACACCCCTGTTCTTTTCTTCGTGTACCGGCAGGTTGTCGTTTTGTGGCACCAGAAGATCTCGGATGCGCTCCATGTAGATTTCCATGTAACTGACCCGCACCGTGTATTCAATGTTGCTTGGCGAGGCCAGGATGCTTGCGAAGATCTGCTGTACGATGCGCGGTATGACACCCTTGCCTACCTCATCATCGATATCGCTGCCCATCATTGTGTAGGACTTGCCGGCACCCGTTTGGCCGTACGCAAATACCGTGCCATTGTATCCGTTCAGAATATCGTCGACGGTCGGGCGGATGGAGTAGTCGAAAACATCGGCCTGGCGAGAGGCCATATCGAAGACGCGGTCGAAGGTAAAGGCCCCCGCGGCCTCTTTCGACTGTGGACATCAAGTCAGCCATGCTTCTCCTCACCGGACGAGCAGTGTCTACGAAGTCGCTGGGCCGTACCTGGATCGTACATGTGTCCTCTGAGTTGAACTCGACAATGGGCTCGCCGCCGCTGGCAATCTCGACCTTGTTCTGCGGGCGGAACCGCGCCACCACTGCAGCATCGCACAGTCAGTAACGTGTATGCGCGCAAGCTGTGGACTCGCTGTATCGCGGCGCACCTTTGATCGTGTTGGAGCCCCTGTGGTCCATGGGTTAGCTCTGCCTCACACCTGATTGCCGCGGCGCTGGAGCTACTTACGACATGATTGCTGGACCGTGTAGCGTTGCGGCCCAGGGGCCTCGCTCTATTTGCTTGTCGCTCTTGCTGCTGCGGCTGCGGCTGTTGCTGCGGGTGGTGCTGCAAACCCAGCGGGAACGCCTGTCGTGGCACCGTCACGTCTCGCAATGTCTCGGCGCGTGGCAGACAGGCCCCGCTCTAGGTAAATTAGGGGGGGAAACAGATGAGACGGCGGGGAATTTGCTCCGCGGTGAAGAAGACAAGGTCGCCCAAGCTAGTCGCGCCCAAACCAGGCGAAGGGTGGGCAGGCGGGGCGGGGCGGGCGCGGCGAAGGGACTCGTGGGCGTGGGCGTGTTGATGTTGCTCGATATCCCAGGTGCCGTGCCCACGTCCAGGCTTCGGCGTGTGTTGATGCCGCCGTAGCGCGCCTTCCCCCCCGCAGCCGTGGCCGCAGCCAACGAGCGTGACGCACTTCCGGCTGACGTTATCTGCTCATAGCACTACACTACTTGTGTACTCACCAACCATTCGAGCAACACGACATCCGGTATAGCATGCTGTTGAGGAAAACGCAAATATATTGACCATATACTTACTGCCCCGAAAAAACCCTGCAACACCCTATTTAACGCCACGCTGTAAGGAGAACTCGCATGTGAGCGACTAAGATTCCAAGATAACTGATATAACATTAACTCGTCCTTCATAACTCCATTCTATGCCATCGTGTCATTATTCATGCGCGCATGCCCGCTCAGTCCTCCCAGCTCTTCTCCACCGTCTCGCGGACTCGCTTGGTGTACTCCTTGCGGTTCTCTTTGTATAGATTCGACGCTTCGACGTTGGCGGGCGAGGATGTGTTGGGGTCGTTCAACAGACTAAATCTCGTCAGCGCGTGTCCTCCGGTATCCTGACATTCCCATATAGGCCTGCTCTTGGCCGTACCTCTGAATGCTGGTTAAGATGGCTGCGACATCGTACGTAGGTGACCACCGGTTTTGTAGGATGTCCAGACACAGCTCTCCAGTTCCGTATACATTAGGATGGAACATGGTGCTGATGAACTTGACGCCCGGTGGCTTGTTTGGGTATGCTTCATCAAAGTGCATCACGAGGCGGAATGTCCCGTCTTCAAAGGGCGTGTCCGCGGGGCCGATGATGACTGCATTCCTATACCGTGCGTTAGCGATGAGGTCCCAGATCCATCAACAGCAGTCATGCATGGACAGTAGCGACAAGACGTTTGAATGTGTCGCGTACGGAGAGGATTGCGCGAGCCGTACCAAGTCATCACATTGTCGGCAATAGGAGATGCAGATACGCCGGCGGGCGGATCGGTTTGCATGCGCTGCGGTATATAATATCAGTATAAGCGTTTAAACATGGTGGTATGGCGTCGTTGAGCTCTCGCGGGCACCGACATAGTGGCGTACCTTGAAGTCGCGCATCAAGCGGCGGCGGGCTGCAGTAGACATGGTCGCGAGGAGGTGGTGGAGCGGGTGCGCGGGTGCAAAGGTGGATGAGGCCGGGGTGCGAGTAGGAGTATGTGGCTATGGAAGTAACATGTACGAGCCTTGGGGCTGTAGTTACGGTACAGTGTTGCGGACGTCAAGTGGGACCTTCCGCAGTCGGCTTGTGAAGGCCGTCGAGGCGAACGCCACCTCACGTGTCAGCGAAACCTAGCTTATCGCAACCATTCACCATCGGCTCACATGCCCACCGCTCTTTCGGCATCAACCCTCAGACTGAAGTCGAACATCCCAACCAGTCCACTGCGATAGCGGCATCACAATCATGGTAATCTCATCGTCGCACGGCATGACAACCCACTAGTGAACCATACCCTATGTATAGTGCAGCATTGCTGCAGGGCAGTGTTGAGTGGTGACCAAGCACAAGGCACTAGGGAAGAGTAGTTTTGCTATAGGGCTTCAATTGTTTTTAGGTGCTAGAAGATACCTAGACTACTTCTCGTCCGTGCCTCTCGTTGGTCGCCATGCAAAAACACACATCGCTATAAAACTCCTCTTCAGAATGCCGCAAAACTCCAACTCATTTTTACCATGCGACGATGAAACGCTTGACCATACACATGATCCATCGTAAAGGCGTCACGCTATGATTCGCTAAAGAGCAACGCCAGATAAAACAGCGGCCGACAAAATCAGGGAATGAGCAAATTTCGCGCGTGCATGCTGGACCAAATTAATCAAAAAAGAAAGGGAAACAAAGATATGCGCTCCGAGTCAAAGAGCGCTCACTTACTCGCCAGCGGCTCCCGCAACACCGTGGTGGGTTGCGGCGGCTGACTTGTCGCGCCCGAGATAGTCGACAACGGGGAAGCGCGCCCGGCGCTCGAGCTCATCGAGGGGAATGTGCGAGCGAATGTAGCGGTCCTTGTCCGTGTTCGGTGGCTGGTAGTCCCAACTCTCCTTGCGACCAATTTGCAGGGCACCCTTGACCACCTGTCGCATACGCTGACTGCGCAGACACTCGTTGTGAATCTTGGCAAAGTCCCACTTCTCGCTGGCCTCAGCCATGAAGTTGGCGAGGACCTTCTGGCTGTGAACTTCCATGGATGTGGCAAGATCGATCAGCTCCTGCGGGTCTTCTACAAGGTTGAAGAGTTGTGGTCCGTCGGCCAGAGAGTATGTGAACTTCCACTGATGGCGACGAATCATGTACGTTGGGGTTACGGTGCCTTCGCCCATGTACTCGCCGAACACTTCGTCTTTGCCCGGCTTGTCCGATACTAGGTAGTCGTAGAGACTGACCCCGTCGAGTGGTAGCCGTTTGTCGACCTGTCCGCCAGCGATATCGACGAAAGTAGGGAGGAGATCCATCGTGGAGACGGACTCCTTTACCTGCTTCGGTTCCAACCCAGGGCCGTTGATGATCATTGGTACCCTCGAGCTGTTCTCAAACCAGCTCATTTTGTACCACAGACTACGCTCACCAAGCATATCACCATGGTCCCCGGAGAAAACAATAATCGTGTCCTTGTCCAATCGACAGTTCTTTAAGAGCTTGACGAGCTTCCCAACTTGGTCATCGACAAAGCTGCAAGCGGCGAAGTATGCGCGGCGAGCGCGAATCTTGGCCTCGTCAGGAACGGGGTTGTCCCAGAGGTCAATAGTCTTAAGGAGCCGCTGGGAGTGGGAGTCCTGCTTCTCTTGAGGTATTTCAATCTTGGGCAAGGGAATGTCGACGCCCTCGTAGCGATCCCAGTACTCCTGGATCATGGTGTAGGGATCATGAGGATGGGTCAGGGAGATGGTCATGGCGAACGGCCGACGGGTCTCGGGGTCTGATCGAACATAGTCATATAGATATTGCTGAGCCTGAAAGCCGATGTGTTAGCAAAGTGCTTCAGATCCAACTGCAGCGTCCACGATATTACTTTACTAAAAACTCCTTACCTTGTGCATGGTATCCTCGTCGTAGTCGAGCTGGTTCGACCGTACGCATGGGCCGGCCTGCATGACCGAGGCCATGTTGTGATACCATTCTTGACGCTCTTCCGGCTTGTCCCAGTTGACGGACCAGCCGAGGTCTCCGGGATAGATGTCGGAAGTGAGGCGGTGCTCGAATCCGTGGAGTTGGTCGGGCCCGATAAAGTGCATCTTCCCAGCCAGTGCAGTCTCGTAGCCCTGTCGGCGAAGATAGTGGGCGAAAGTCGGAACCTCTGGGCCAAGGATGGAGGCGTTGTCGTATCCACCGATCTTGGAAGGGAGCTGACCGCTGCACATGGTGAACCTAGAAGGCGCACACAGAGGTGAGTTGCAATAAGCGCTCGAGAAGTTGATGCCAGTCCTAGCAAGCTCGTTAAGGTGCGGTGTCTTGATAACTGACTCTGGGTCATTGAACTTCAGCATGGGTGCGGCCATCTGATCGGCCATAATGTACAAGATGTTTGGACGCTTGGTTCCACCCACGCTTTGGGCCTGCGTCGCATAGTTTGTAGACTGCTCACGGAGAGTCTGAGCAAAGCTGAAATCGTCCCCGCCTTGCTGTATACCTGAGAAACCGTTGCCAGCCGAGAAGCCATTGTTGCCAATGACATGACCATTGCCGTTGCCATTGGCACTCATGGCAGAAGAGTTGAAAGAAAAATCATCGCCGACAGGAGCCTGAGCCTCCTTGTAGGATGAGACTCCACCGTCGGCCTTGAATGGTTGCTTGACAGCGTGAACATAGGAGCGTGGGGGCGACTCCGGGTCTAGCAATAGACTGGGAGCCATCCTGTTGTGGTGGTGGCGGTTGTGTATAGTAGTGGTGGAGTAAAGCAGGGTATGATTGCCAGAGAGTAAGAGAGGCAAAGAAGCTTTGTTGTGATGAAGTGAGGTGAGAGCGAGGGAGGAAGGTGCTTTATAGATAGACGAGCGACGCCCCGGAGCTGACGTCCGGCGGCAGAAGATGTGGGGAAATGGCAACCGTGACGCGGTCTACGAAACTTGGGTCGTGACTCCCCAGCGGTCACTGGTCACGCAATCCAACGCCATCCACGCTTTGGCTTGCGATTGGCGCTAGTCCTTTCCGGGCGGTGGCCACTACTACCCTCGTTCAGCGTTGAGCTGCAGTCACACCGCCTAGGCTTTACATTATTACCCGACCGACAAACAACAGCAGCGAGGGAGATAAGGCCAAATCCCCAGATCTCACCAGGGGTCGCCATCTTAGAGCCAGCCCCGGCCCTGGAGACCTGAATAGGTATCAGGGCTCATGGCTCTCTTTCGCGATCACAGCAGACTGACAGCTGTCCAATTCCTCCCGGCTCCTTCGTCGTTAGATGCCTATGCCCGTCGCTTGCTAACGCATGTATTTGCGCTGTGAATGTTCCGCTTCGCGAAGTTTGGTCCACGGATGTCGACGTTGACATAGGCATAGCGGGGCCTGCATGCAGGCACGCAGGGTGGGATGAAGAGCTAGTCGATCACACCGGAAGCTATCTGGAAACTAAGCGTGCGGTAGGTATCAGCCCGAGCCGCAGCACAGGATGGGAAGCTGGTCTGAGGTCTGGAGCGATGAGGTTGAGGAGCCTTGGCACACCAAAGCGCAACCTCGACGCCGATTCGCCCAACACCAGACACCCTGGTCCAAAATTATGGACGTCTTGCTTACCACCAGCAATGCATCATATTCGATATACATACATTGAACGCGATCACCACCAGCATCCACCGTAGCGCCCCCTCAATGCTTCTTCTGCACCGTCATCGTCGTCGCCATGTCATCGCCATGTCCGCGGTCAGCTCCTCGGGACGTCGCGTTCCCAATAATCTAGATCCACATGAGCGAGCTGCGACACACGAGAACTGAGAACGTCTAGGCTCCGCATGTCTACACTGTTGCGTTCGGACCACCTGAATACCAAAGCGCTGTTTCTGTCCACCGTCATCGCCCAGGTCCTATCTCCAGGGCTGTCGCGTGCATTGAACTAGGCCGCAACGGAGTCTGCTTTGCTATACTAACCAATCAGGACTATTTGCTGCAGAGCACCTGCAGCCTACTGATAGCGCGCTGCAGCTCCGACGACAGACGTGTGCGGCTCCTTCATTGTGCTGGCAAAAACTTTATGGCGGACACCACGTGGACATGTAACCTGTCTCGCCCGCTGCACAGTATCCTCGGGGAGTTCTGGCAATCCGTCTTTTCGGACTGGTGAGCCGTTGCAAGGTAATTATCTCCGATACCACTGTCGTGCTTGTTGCCTGATGACATGCTGTAATCCATTAGAGCTACCCGTCTGCGTAGAACTTTATCGACTACATGTCTTGGTCTTGGCGAGAGATGTGCAGGGGCACTTTCGGAGCGCATCCGTCGTGTCCGCATGCCATTATCTCCCACGCGATGAGCTACCTCCCCAGTGCTAGTACGAACGGCGGTAGTCGCCGCTCTCTCCTTACTCATGCACTCGAGCGTGCCAAATCACGTCTCGGAAGACCTCGAGATCTTGCATAGTGTCAGTGAGCTGGATTTCGGCTGTGATGAGAGGTACGTTTAACTTTTTTTTGGAGGGTCGTCGTCTCAAATGTCTACTAGCACCAGAGTCCGCAACCGCATTCTCGTAGCACTACGCCTTACGATGAACACTCTGTGCTAACACAACTACCCGAGACTACATTCACAAACATCCGTCTCGTTTGCAATGACTTCTGGATCTATTTACCATGACCGGACATGCAGTCCTACCGAGCGCAAAGAATATTGTCACCCCGACATGCGCTAATCGTCAACCCCTTCGTACTCAGCGTACGATCAATAGAGAAAACTTGCAGCTGCGTCAGCTCTGTCTCCACATGCGCTAGACAGCTCAAGATGCACCTCTTCGCCTCCGGATAATCCTTGTGTTTGTCAAAGCAATGTCAAAAGCCCGTCACGAGGTCTCAACAGCAGCCGTCGAGCGAATCGCTGTAAGTTCCGAGGAGCACCTGCCTGCATGTGACTGGATGTCATACACTTGGCCAGGTATTCCGACCTCACGAACAACTTTCGATGAACATCCGACGGAACGTCGCGCAAATCAAGCGACGAACCGGGTGACGAACGCGACGAGCCGCCAGCATCCTCACCGAGACTCATCTCGCGATATGCATAGTCGCCACCGGGTTTGCTCCACATACGCTAGATGAAGAACTTCACTTTTCTGACAACGGTATCACCGATAGGCCGGCATCGCACCCGCCACAAACACCTGTGCCAATAGGGATCACACTGCATCATTCATGCTCCAGCAGGACGGCGAACTTCACCATCATCATTGATATGCACACAGGTAGGTCAGCAGGACAGGCTCGCCAAATGTGCGTACTGATAACCTTGATGACGACCCTCTCGTTGACCAACAATTCCGGCAGAATAGGCTTGTACATGCAGCGTGCCTACCGCCACACTGAGAACACAGGCTGTAGCCATCGTCGCGGTGTAGACCGCGATTACCTCAGGATGACCAGGAACAAGGACGTCTGGACTATGGTCATCTCTAGGGGTCACAGTATTTGTCCTGCTTTTCTCCTGTGCGCTGCAGTCAACATACACACTGCTCATCTTCATATCGCACATCACTGCCCTGGGGATGCGTCAAAGTGAGCATGTGCGAGTTTTTGAGCTGATTTCCGTCTGGACTGCGTCTTCAATATCACAAGACAGATCCAAGAATGCAGTCAACCCACGAAGAAAGGTTGTATCAATGCCTTCAGCTGACGGTTAGCCAACCCTGTAACGCCAACAGGGCAGCAGCATCCAGGAAGATAACAATCGAGTCAGTCTACTGGGACACGACGAGCAGTAGAGGTGCAACACTTGGCTCTCCAGCTGAATCAAGTTGGCACAGTGAGACCGGTCATTTTTACCACATTCGCACATACCACCCGGAAGACTTCAATACGACTTTCAGCCATGTCCGCAGGAGATTGGAAGCTCTTGCAACGTGATCCATAACGAGACTGAAATTACTCGGATCGTCGCCAGCCAATGCAACTCATGACCCAGCGGGGCGTTGAGCTGAAGAAAGAAATAGGTCGTGTGCGTGGGAGTCGTTAGTGTGTCATCTTGATTGTTATGTATCAGTGGGCCAGCAAACTACATACAGCCGCAGTGAACAGATGCTTTACTCCAGCTGAAACAAACCGGTAAGTCCCTTGCTGCGTTAAAGCAAGAAGACTTGACGCGTTCCAATTCATTCACCCGCTCATCATCCGGGCCTCTGCAGCATGAGATATAGGGAAATGGAACTCCAACCGATTGTTATATAGTACCAGAACCATGCCCACGAGTCGGGGCGTAAATGAGCTAGAAATAAAGTAAGCAGTTGTCATCACGGTCTTACAGGATAAATACAATCGACAAGTATAGAAAATAGCTGTTAAGCCTTGGTCTTTTAATAGGTAACAAAGCTAAGCTAAACTAAACTCCGAGAGACGGGTACTTTTCCTTGCATGTGTCTCGCCCTTCATTCTTCTCGCTCCTTACTTGGGAAATGATAGAATGGAAGAGATAGACGTGACGATATCAAACCTACGCGTGTGATCATAGTTGCCTACCTAATTTTGATTCTAATAGGAGTTCTCTCATTTCGGTAATAAGCACAGCGAATTTCTCGTTTTCTTTTACACCTGCGCATACGCATGAGACTTCTATATCCATACAAACACAGCGAGTTATCTTTCGAGGGGAGACACCTACATACAACGGTTGAAGAAAAGAAAAACCCCCCTCGACCACGGAACCAAACCAGACTACATCCACAAATCAAGAGCCAATCCTCACAAAGACAAGTCACGTAAGGGAACAGAAAGAGTTATCTCTAGCCAGTAACTAATAATTACAAAGAGAAAGGAAACCTTCAATTTCCCTAATAACTTTTCTACTCCCCATTTCCCACGATCCCAGAAACTCCTGCCCTACAAGATTGGAGATTTGGTCATAGTTTTAAAAAAAGAAAAATATCCCGAATCGCTGGCCCATGAAGCGACATCCCGAAAAGAAAACGCCGCTCCGATGCAAAACCAGCGAACACTTATCCACCGTTTCCTTCCTCCCTCTAGTAATCGTGACAAGTCCAGATCCATCCAGCTTCGGCAGGGATATACAGAGTATAGTACAGAAAGAGAAGCGAGCAACTCCAGATGCGACGTCGTACATGTACACATGTGTTGAGACCTCCAGGACCCTGCTCGTATCACATCATGGCCGGATGTGTCTCTAGAACATCGGACGCGGCTCCCTTCTTGCTCCACCGAAGCCCCCGTCGCCACCACCAGCTCTCCTGTCACCACCGTAACCACCGCCTCCTCTCCTGTCACCACCGTAACCACCGCCTCCTCTCCTATCACCACCGTAACCACCGCCTCCTCTGCTGTCACCACCGAAACCGCCTCCGCCACCTCCTCGCCTGTCACCACCGAAGCCACCCCTGGAGCCATCACCTCCGCCCCTTCGATCCCCGCCATAGCCGCCTCCACCTCTTCGGTCACCACCAAAACCACCTGCTCCCCTTCGGTCACCACCAAAACCACCTGCTCCCCTTCGGTCACCACCACCAAAACCTCCACGTCCACCGCCCCTCCTACCACCTGAAAAGAAGGAAGATGGAGGTGCAGGTGGGGACGGCATACCCCAGCCAAACTCAGCTAGACGATTCGCACCCTCAAGTAGCGCCTGCTTATCGGCATACCACTGATAGCTTCCAAACAGACCACGGAACGCCGCGTCCAGTTGGTCAGGGTAGACCATACCATGCGCCTCGACGGTCTGAGTTAGAATTTTGCCGATATGTTCCGGGACTTCAGCGGGCTGACTCATATCGACAGCTGCAGTTTCGAGAATGTGGGTTGCGTCAGCCAGGGGGAGATCGCGGAGGCGGCGGCGAGCTTCGAGCCTCTCAAAGGGAGTAAGGAAGATCCAACCCTCTCCTTCCTTGCCGGCACGACCAGTACGGCCTAAACGATGAATGTAGGAGTCGCGCTCACGGGGGAGACCGACTTGAATAACATGTGTGACGTCTGGGAAGTCCATACCACGAGCTGTTACGTCGGACGAGAAGAGAACGCCAGACTTGGCGAGGCGGAAACTCTCAGCAGCCTTCGTTCGCTGTGCTTGAGTCAGCTTGGCGTGAATCTCGAAGTGGCGTAGAGAGGAAATCGGAGTATTGCGCTTGAAGCCACCGCTCAACTTGTAGAAGACCGATGCGGCGAGCGTGACTTCAGCAGTGCTGTTGAAGTAGATAATGGATTTGAAAGGGCGAGCTCCTCCACCCTCAGCCTTTTGGTGTTGTTGAAGGACAAGTTCATATAGAGCAGGTACGATGTTCTCGAAACCGGCGAGGTTAACGTAGTTCTGGGGAACGCGCTCATGGGTTGGCTGTTCGTCTTCGTTGACGCACTTTGCAAAGTGGAAGCCGGGTCGCATCGTCTGGCGGACTAGATTGACAACTTCGCGGGGAATGGTGGCGGAGAACATGAGATTCTGGCGCTCAACCTCGTCAGGGTTGGGAAGGTATTTCTTGATCTCGTCGATCTCTCTTGTAAAACCTTCGTCGAGCAAGCGATCCGCCTCGTCCATGACCAGTGCACTGAGTTTTGGCGCCTTGATGCCGGAGTAGGGATCGGAGATGATATCGAGGAGACGTCCGGGTGTGGCAATCATAAGATGGCAACCTTCGCGCAGTGTCTGTTGAAGCATAAGCCTCTTCTGGGTTCCGCCGACAGCAACCTGGACCACAATGCCAGTACCAGAGACGAGCTTCCTAGCCTCGACGGCGATCTGTTCAGCCAATTCTCGGGTGGGCGAAACAACGATAGCCCTGATGTCGTCTGGTTTGGCGCGCTTGTATCCTCGGGGCTTCTCGGCAAGGTGCGGGTCGCTTTGGAGGATTCGTTGTACGATGGGGATGAGGAAACCGAGCGTTTTGCCTGTACCAGTCTTTGCTTGCGCGATACTTGAACGGATTAGCTGCGTACCACTCAAGCCAAGGGATCGCTTCTTACATGTCAACCCCGCTCAAAGCCTCGTTGATGGTCCTGGTCTGCACATCCGTCATCGTCTTGAGCTTCATCTTGTTCGTGACCGTGTTGATGACATTGGGGTGAACGAGTCCGCGCGTAGCCAACTCACGGAACTCGGTGACGAGTCCATCGTCGCGAATGCTCGGTTCGGCCTCCTGCGCGACCACCTGTTGCCACTTCGCGCTGTGGTGGAAACCGGCGATGGGGGTTTTGGCGAGGCGCGACGACTGCAGCGGTATGCTGAGAACGCCCGCGGGCTGGAAGAGGGATGTGCGGAGCGCTCTAGAGGAGACCGTGGCAAGGTTCCTCGAGAGCGTCGCCGGACATCTTCGTACTGCGCCGAACATGGTTGTGGTGTGAAGAATGCGAAGCAGGCCGCAAATGTCAGAGGGTGCAACAGGTATCTAAAGAGGAGTATAACAGAAACGTGTGCCCTTTCCGAGTGTGCGCCGCAGCGAAGAAGGCGAATTGGGATGGTGGAATGGCCTGGACGAGTTTGTTGCGAGGCCGCGCCGCCAGAAACTTTGCCGTGCACTTTTTCGGTGGACGTGCACGCGCTAGGAGGTCCATCTCGATAAGATAAACCATTGCACGTGATTTTGAGCGCAACGAACAGGCAACATCACGCCACACGTTTCGACTAGATAGCTTGCTGAGAGTATGAGTACATGTCATTGTCATGTGGAGTCGTGATACTAAATAACAATGCACACGCGCAACGCCATATCCAATGCAAAACTGCTCCTTCTACGCGGTCACGTGCCAGTCCTCTCCATCGTCTGCCCCCGCCTCGAGCTTTCTGAGCATCTCAAAGCTTTCAACCCGTCTGCAAGGCCCTCTTGAACACCACCAGTCACACCCCTCACCCACCAAATGGTCATCTCATTAATAGCCTGGCCCACCATCCCGTCATTCATCTGACACACCGTCTGCGACAGCCTCAGACTTCTTCGACCCAGCTCATCAACTGTTGTGACACCCGTGTTGACCAGTCGTTTCGTAATCTGGTGCTTCCTCTCAAACTGGTACGTATGTGATAGAAACAGCTTGATATAAGGCAGGAGGAGCTGTACAATGATGAAGGACTGGAGGACGATTGTCGCTGTTATACGGTGAAGGAGTGTAACATCCTGCGGAGCTGTTCTTTGGGGGCTTTGGTCGCGTTGGGATATCAGGAGCAGCCCATTTGTATCCAAGTCGTTCTTCGTCTCTAAGCCCTGCGGTAGAGCTGCCTGGAGGCTCAGCATCTCCTCCTGCGTGAGCTGCGCTGGTAGGCCTCGAAGCAGGTAGGTCATGCCGTGCATGTATAATTGACGAGTGAGTCTCGTGGACGTCTCATCGGAGCTACTGATCAGCGTGTTCGACTCTCGGGATGCCTGAGCCATTAGACTTGTACCTGGCGCTGTTAACATCTTCATGCCTAGCCCCAAGCGATTTTCGGCTCTTACCTAGACTCGCATACTTCCATCTGATACCGGTGCTTGTCTCTGGGGTATCGAATAGCGGAGGAAGTGTGCTCCTTGAGGAGCCTGGCCTCTCAGATGTATTATCCGCAAGATCGAATTCCGCCTCGCCCAGAGCCACGGATAGTCTATGAGGCGTAACGGAGCCGCTTGGGGGTATCGAACTGTAGCCCGGCGGCGGCGTCTCGGGATGCGGTAATTCGGTCACAGAGTTGCATTTGCTGTGTGTGCTGCGACTTCGTACGTCGATAAGGGACTGGCGGAGCGAAGGTATTGCAGGTAGGCGGTTCGATACTACCGTTGGGAGTATGCTCCATAGCATGCTGGGTCGGAAGCTGCTGTCCTCTATCTCAGCGAGAGAGAAAGAGTCGAAAGTGCCTGCAGAAAAATCTGCTCGTTCGGTCGCCAACATACTGACGGCTTATCTATCCAGTAAACGCGATGCTTCACCCACGGTTGACCGCAAACGTACACAAGTAGAAGTAGTTGAATCGACCCGCAAACGAGATAAATACAGGCATGTGAGAGCTGCGCCCGGGGCTTTGACAGCCGCATAGCGGCTATCCTCGTTTCGCTGAGGCGGCATTATTCCGAATGCGCGATAATTTGAAGGGTTGAGCTGTAAGCATGTGAAAGTGTTGAGCTTTGTGCAGGGCCACTGCAGGCTAGACAGTGCCAGGACAGGGTCCATCAGATTGCCGAGCACCAATGAGCCAAAACGTGGAATAACGTGCCACCGTGCCTCCTCGACATCTTCTTGCGTATTCTCCTGATCTTGACTGCTGTAGCCGAATCTAACAGTATTTCAAACTCTTTGTTCGCATAAACTTGATTCAAATTGTATGCTATGTTTGGACCCATGGTCAAGATAGGATATCCCGATCCTTGCCGCACTCTTATCAGGACGCAGGATGGGATGCAAAACGTGCCGACTGCTACACATGGTATCCTAAGCTTTTTGAAAACCTCCAAAGCTCTATTATCAAGATGATTTGATGCAGATAACAAGACTGGTGAAACCGCTAACTTATACACTGATCGTTTCTGTTCCACAAGGCGTTGAAGTCGTGTCGAATCGACGCAACCGTTCATCAAGATCGCACGTCTTACTTCAACTTCCAGTCTCACACCTACCAAACCGGCCTCTAGTAGTGGAGAATGTGGTTGCCCAAGCTGCCCGCAATGCCGCGTCGATTGGGTCGATTGGGTCGATAGGACTCTCCTTCCTGTCGCTCAGGTCGGTAGAGATGTCCATCTTCATGCCATTGACGAGCTTGCCGCGTGCTCGGGGACCGGCAACGTTGATATCGGCGGAATCTGGATGTCTTACTATCCCGGCTCCTTTCAACGTGGGAATACGGCTCGCCATAATCTTCACCGCTTTGGTCGCCGCGCTCAGGGCTGCCTCGAGTAATGCGCTGGATAATGGGAATCCTCTCCGTAGTCTCAATAAGTCCCTGGATCTGCTCGCAGCACCTCCGCACTTGCTCTGCACCATAGCGAATCTTGCCCATGGTAGACGCATCCTTCTCGCCCTCCCTACCAATGGTGTGCTGCCAGTCATCCAGAACACGCACATTCTCAGGAAGATACTTGCCGACTGCTTCGATGTGTGCAATGTCTTCGCTTGACCAGCGGGTTCCGCCATGGGAGTCGCGCTCATAGCTGGTGATTAGGAAATAGGCGCGTAGCGTGCGGCGTATGAGGGAGTCGAGAGCATCATCCCATAGAAGCGGAAGAGGAGATGGAGTAGGAGGGCCATATGACGAACGATAAACACCTGTTCTGGGGATAGGAGAGTTAGACATGATAGATGCCAGGAATCAGTAGCGGGAAAACTGGTCGAAGATGCTGTTGACCATAGAGTAGCTGGTTGCAAGGTGGTTAATATAGGTGGAGGCGCTCTATTTGCCTGAGGTGAAAGGGAAAGATGAGGTCATGATGTCGGGACACGCGAGCAGCTCGCGAGTGAGAGACGCGATCAGACGGGTGTACCTACTGCGCTAGCTGAATGTCCGTTTGGGCCGTGTACTGTTATGTTACGTCTCTGCATGATGGGGTACACGTGGACTAGTCCGTATGTAGTAGGATGTCGTGCAGGCGTGCATTGACGCCGGTCGGTGTTGACAACACGGATCGCTTGTTTGGTTGCCAGGCAGGATGGTTCGCGCGAAGAAGACGCTAAACCCACCATGGACTAGCGGCTCTGTTTCTCACCCATCATACCAGCCTCCACAACAAACCCTCTCTTTCCTCGAATTCATGCAGGCAGACGCTGAGCCGCGACACGCTTCTCCTTCGCTCAATCGTCCGTTGTTTTATCCTCCCTTGGCCTTTGAAGCTCATGCGCCCCGGCATGGCTGCTACGCGCTGCTGAAAACCCCTCGACGTGCCTGTCCCGTCGCGTCGTGAGCTACCTACCACACGCACCCTGCCCCTCCGACCATCGCTCCCTTCCATCACTCCCTCGGCCAACCGCCGCTGCTAATTACTACGCATGGCAGCAGTAGCTGTCCCTCCGTCGCCCCACGTCTCCGCAGCCATGTCGAGCCGTCGCGTCCCCCTCGCCAATCTCCAGAACGCTACCAACTCTCCATTACGCGCGCCTGCCATCGGAGGAAAGCGCCAACGCTCCCATGCCAGCGAGCAGCGTGATGTGCCCTATGGCCAGCCACCACCCAAGAAGCACATCATCGAAGTCGACGATGCCGAAGCGCGCCGTCACGGCCTTGTTCGCCGGAGCGGGGCTCAACCCACGGCCCTGACCCGAAAGCTGGAAGCGGCAAGAGAGACCAAGGCTCCGGCGAAGCAGATGGCACAGCGGGCGTCGAACGACCTGGAGACGATTAGACAATGGCAGCGTCACTACCGCAAGCTGTTTCCCCAGTTTGCTTTCTACTTTGACAGCGTGTCGGACCCCCAGAAGGACCATCTCCTGAGCAGGGCCCGCATCCTCGGCTCGGTATACATATCGTATTCCATACCATGCACATTATACTAATATCGTCCAGCGCGAGGTCAAGTTCTTCTCTCGAGAAGTTACCCACGTCATTACGACACGTCCGATCCCTGCCGATATCGATGGCAGTTCCTCCTCGCACAAAAGCACTGTCAACCCAGCCCAGCTCGAGAACAAGAAGTCGGTCTTCGATGCCGTCCTCGAGAAGTCGGACCGCGGTGGTGACGTCCTGTACAAGGCTAAGAGCCTAGGCATGAAGATATGGTCGGTCGAGAAGCTGCAGCGGATGGTCGATACCATGTTCAACAAGGAAACGGGCGAAGATGCATCGGGCTACCCTACGCGTCAGGGTGTGGCTGCACAACACCAGAAGGGTCGTCCCGCTGACCTGCAGAGGCTGCTGCAAAACGAGAAGATGGACCGTGATCACGTAATGGCTTCACAGGATATGATTCCACTCCGCGGTTACTACGTCTACGTACACGATATGGATGAGCTCACACGGCCGGTCATGGTCAGAGAGTACCAGAAGGTCGAGAAGGAGAAGGGCAAGTGGCCGCAATTCCGTGCTTCAGGTACTGGCAAGTGTCCGTTTGTCGACGATCCCCATTTTGGCCGTCGGCAACAGGAGGAACAGGAGGCGCGCCGTATAGCCAGGCAGGCAGCAGCGGCCCCGCGAACTCGTGCAGCATCAGCTTTGGAGGAAAAGAATGCTCTGGCAGAGAACAACAACATAGCCCGGCGTCCCAGTGCCCCTGCCGTCATCGTCAAGGAGGAAGAGGATGGCTCCAAGCCGTTGGATCCTCCAAAGGGTCTTCCGCTCAAGCGTTGCAATACAGCAGACGGCGCCCCGCCCATGTTCGGCAGTACTCAGGCTAGTATCCGAGCCATGCCTCGATTCATCGCTGGTGAGCCTGTTGCCTCCGGTCTGCACCAATCGAACATCACGTCCGCCATCCGCTCACAAATGATCTCCTCGACCGCTGCTGCCCCTCGAGCTGGAAACAGCAAAGAAGTCAACCAGCTGAAACGAAAGGTCCTTGAGAAGAACAGCGTACCGTCAGCGAATACGAATAGTGGCCATTCGTCTGTCATGAACGATGTGAGGGCCGCGCTCAACCAAGAGCATTCCCAACCCATACGAGCAGCCAAGCGTAAAGCTCAAGAGTCCCTTGGTCACATCCACGAGGACGCAGACGAGGAGAAACAGGCTCGTAAAGCGGCAGCCCTCCGCAGGCGCAAGACTGCCGAGAAAGAATTGAAACCAGGTTATTGCGAGAACTGTAGGGAGAAGTTCAACGACTTTGATGAGGTAAGGAAAATATCTTGCAGTTTCCATTGCAGTACGCTAACAACATCCAGCATGTGGTCTCTCGCAAGCATCGCAAGTTCGCAGTGACTACTGAAAACTGGGTCGAGCTTGATCAGTTGCTCGCTCAGCTTGATCGTCGATGAGCTTCACAGCACATGCAGACTACACGGCCACATTATTGCATTCGTCACGGCGCAATGCATGATCCCACTTATACCCACGACCACCTAATCCCCTTTCTCACTTTTTGTTCACTTCTCGCCCATGAGCGAATAGCTTTATTCTACAAGCGAATACCCGTTTGCACTGCATTTCCGAGGCGCGGCTTCAACTCCCATTTTGGCGGCATAGCTTGAGTTGTTTATTTCCTTTAGTCAGTATAGGCGGCAAACGGTCTTCGATCCCTGGTGGCTTTACGATGCATGTTTCCTTTGTATATATCTAGTGCAGCATGGCTTTTGTGGTCTCTTTTTGCTGGTTGTTGCGATTGCAAACCGGCTGGCTGGTAGTGACGGTATGTGTGCGTGGTGTTTTTTTGCAAGTGGGGTGTTGGTAGTATTATGGTGGTTCGATGGGCATTGTCTTATAAAAGAGACGTGGTGACGAACGAGCGGAGAAGCGCGATACTGGGGGAACATGTTACACATCACTATCGGATCGGATATGTAGAAAATACTAGATATCAATGCGGTAGATGATATTGTTGACTGCTCTTCTCGCTTCGTTTGTACCAGTACGTGATGTTGCATGTGGTGGGGCTGCAATTGGCTAGGCCGACGTTTACACCTTCCAACGTGACCATCACTCTTACCTTCGTTCCAGTTCTCAATACAAACCGAACCCAACATTTGAAATCCGCAAGCCATTAAGCCGTTTGCCATTTGGTGTTGTCCCCCCAATCGCCAATTCCTTCCGCTCCGTCCCACACTCCTCCCCCCAACTTCAATCAAGCATGTCCGAATCACCAAAAGAGAGGATATCAGACGAAGAAGACACAACAGAAGCCCCCCTCACAATGGCCGCTTCAGTCGTCCTAACCCACCTACCAAAAGACGCTTCCAAAGCGCTCGAAACAGCCGGTAACCTAGCCGTACAAAAAGGTGAATACAAATCAAACTGCTTCGCCCCCATGTCAACAACACTCCAACCCCCGATTCGTTCCCCTCGCACCTACCTAAATCCTCCTCCGCTCAACAAAAGTAAATCATCGATCCCCCACCAGCTAATCTTTGAACTCCAGTTACGATCCGTCTGCAGCCCATCGGCTCAGCGCCACACCTAACGCAACGCATTTTCAAACTGAGCACCAACCAGACCTTCGCCACTATTGTGCGTTTCTTGAGAAAGAGATTGGGTGTCAAGGAGCATGAGAGTGTGTTTTGTTATGTAGGCAGTGTGTTTAGTCCTGCGCTTGATGAAGGGGTGGGCAATCTTTGGAGCTGTTTTAAGCAAGGGGAGGAGTTGGTGGTGGGGTATGCTGTTGCTCCCGCGTTTGGGTAGGAAGGGGAGAGAAGAGAGTTGTAGGGGTTTGGATTCTAGATTGGGTTAATACAGGTGGGAAAGTGGTGAGGTTTCGAGTTTGGGGGTTGGTATTGTGATGGGTAGGGAGTTGCGCCAGATACTGTCGCTCTCTCTCTCTCTATTCGACAAGGAAATCCATATATGAAGATGCAACAGAACGAATAGCCGATCGTGCTATGAAAAACAAGTATTGCAAGAAAACACAATCGCTAACCAAGCCCAAAGACTACAGCAGGTCAAAGTTCTGCAACCTGACCTTCTCCTTCTCCTCTTCAATCGTCTTTTCGAAATCAGCAAAAGCCTCCTTCGGCATGGGATACGTGTGTTCCGGCGCAGGATACTCGCGGCTCTTAACCTCATTCTTGTACTGCGATAAAGCGCGGTAAGTCTCGTCCCACACATTACCGTACTGCTTGACGAATTTGGGTAAGAAGCGTCCGGGCGGGAAGTTACCCAGCATATCGACCTGTACGAGGACTTGGCCCGAACACCCATTCCCCGCACCGATGCCGATGGTAGGAATATTGAGCTCCTTGGTAACGAGGGCTGCGACCTCAGCCGGGACAGCCTCTAGCACCACAGCAAAGGCGCCAGCTTCTTGAACGGCGAATGCGTCTTCGAGGAGCTTGAGCGCCGAAGAGGTGCTCTTGCCCTGCACACGGAAACCACCGAGTGCGTTTTGCCGTTGAGGGGTGAGACCAATGTGGGCGAGCACGGGTATTCCAGCTCCTGTTACTTTCTCAATTGTGGACGCCATCTCTTTGCCGCCCTCGAGTTTGACGCTTTTTACGCGCCCGACCTTGATCATGCGGATTGCGGATTCGAGGGCTTGGGCAGGCGAGATCTCGTAGGTGCCCATGGGGAGGTCGCCGACCTGTATAGTGTAAGTATGTATCGTAAGATAAGGAGAGGAGGGAAACTGACTGTGAAAGCACCCTTTGTTGCCCGCGCGACTGACTTGCAGTGTAGTAGCATCTCTTCCATCAACACTTCGCTCGTGTCTTCCATGCCCAGCGCCACCATAGCTAGACTGTCTCCGACCAGAATCATATCCATACCGGCGTGGTCGGCGACGTGTGCGCTCGGGAAATCATGCGCCGTAATCATGGTTATGGGTTCGTTCTTGCGGTATAGACTCTGGATCGTGTTGATGGTGACGGGTTTGCGGACGTTGACGGGCGCAGAGCCCAGGGGAGAGTGTGAACTCCATCGGACTTGAGCGGCGGGCAGCAGAATTCGCGAGGGTGATGATGACGACGACGAGGGGACATGTCGCAAAATTGGAGTGCATCGTGAAGTTGTTCGGAGCGTGTTTAAGAGGGCACGCGACATGGTGGGAGCGTCGGTGTTGCGGGGTTGGTTGGATTTTTGGACTGGTGAGAATTTCGGCGAGTCCGTGAGGGGAATGTGGATGAGTGTTCGTAAGCCATGGCTTAGTGCGAAGAGCTTTCTTTTGTATATGGAGATGTGCTCATATCTTCAGCGAAGTTTTGAGTCGTAGGAAGCAGCCGAGGATCAGCTCCCAAGCTTGGCCGAGACGCCAGGGGGGCCGGTCCTTTGTCAGAGCGAGGCTTCCGGCAGGTTGACTGTTCGGCTACTCCCCGCATTCTCTGTATCGAGTATCCATGGTTGTCCATACCCGTCTTCTGATGGTCCATTGCGGTCGTCCTAGTTAGCCATGTAAATCATGCACAGAGAACGTCGTTGGGTCTCATGCCGAAGCCCAAGGCCAAGAACTCGGGGAAGCTGCGGCTACCGATTGGATGACCCGTTACATAAGCGTCTTCGCTCGTGATCACGACTACCTCGACCATCGCACTCTCTCTCCCTTGTTCCTGGCTTCCTGCACGTCCCAAGCCCCAAGACACGACACCAACACACGTACACGACTGTGACTCGCTCAACAGAATCTACAAACAGCCCTATATCGCCAACAAAGCACGGACAGCCAGCACGCTCCCCCGCTATCGATAACCCCCCCGCCGCGACCTCACGAGAGCTACCTTCACACCGACACGCTACGAAGTCGCGCTACAAACTTGAATGTTTCCCGGTGAAACAAATCACGTACAAGGAAAAAACGTCTGAAGAAAGGGTCGTACAAAGCCACACGTCAAGATGAGTTCACCAAAGAGACGTATCGAGACAGATGTATGTGAGACCCTGACCTCGGGAACGGTTGCGCAATCAGCAAGTGCTAATCGAGGCCTTTTCTACCCTGTATAGGTTATGAAGTATGTTGCCAAAGTCCAACCTGGGAGAATGAGTGCTAACACAAGAACAGGATGTATGTTCAAGCACGCCCGTTCAGCGCCAGGCGCCCGGCACCTCCGTGGCGACGCCGTGAGTCCATATCTAATACAACGCAGGCTTATGAGCGACTACGAAGTCACGCTTGTCAACGACAATAGTGAGCAACTGCTATCTTATGTAAAGAAGGAACTACAGCTAACAACCCGCCAGTGTGAGTCCACCTTATCGTCCGATCGCGCATGCGCCGAAATGTCGCTGACAGATTGTAGGCAGGAGTTCTATGTTAGGTTCAAAGGCCCAGTAGAGAGTATGTGCAAGCCTTGTGTTCGGATTACACTCATCTAACCGATCCCAGCTCCATTCGAGGGTGGTCTCTGGAAGATCCACGTCGAGCTGCCAGATCAGTATCCGTACAAGAGCCCTAGCATCGGTTTTGTCAACAGGATATTCCACCCGAACATCGACGAACTGTATGACCCACGCGAGCTTGTTTGCTGTTGTATGTAAATTGGCCAAAACTAACCCATTCAGCTCCGGCTCCGTCTGCCTGGACGTCATCAACCAGACATGGTCGCCCATGTACGACATGATCAACATCTTCGAAGTCTTCCTTCCCCAGCTCCTCCGATATCCCAATCCGACCGATCCCCTAAACGGCGAAGCAGCTGCGTTGCTAATGCGGGAACCAAAAAGCTACGACGCCAAGGTCAAGGGTGTGTACATGCGTACTTCGGAGTAGGCAAGGAAGCTAATACAGAGGCAGAATACGTACAAAAATACGCAAACAAGGACACTGCAGAAGACTCCGACAAGGACAATGATGATGACGATGAAATGAGCTCCGTGGGCAGCTACGAGTCAGGCGATGAAGATGAAGCGGCGGGCAATATGGAGGACATCTAGGCAGCCATGCATAGTATGGTTCCAGTCTCCTTCATATTGTTCATAGCCCTTTTTCTGTTTCCTTACATGACTGGACGTGCACGGCGTCATCTGGCGCACACATAGGCTGCATCATTACATATTCCCAAGGCTTTGGACAGTTTGAGGGATTGGTTTTGGGTTTGGATTCTCCACTGGCGCTCTTGATTTTTGCGTCGATCTCGGACGAGGGGCGCGCTGAGGATAGAGGGCGTGCTCTCTGCTGGAGGTCAGAAAGGGTCAGCTGAGCTTTCAACTTTTCACTATGCCCAAGTGCAGGTACTGTATATTGCATGTCTCAGCTCTTCCACACACTGTAAATTCTTTCTGCTTGTCCACTCTTAATCCCTGCTGTCGTCTTCAACCTGATATCTTCTTTCCCCTCTACTTATTGTCCCTTTGCTAGGCCATGTCAAACTGTGCCGAGGTACGAAAAGGTCTTACAAGAGACATAACACTCGAAAAGTCAATGCAACACATGTCTCTGCAAATCGAACGGCCGGTAACTCGCTGGCACTACCCCCGGGATATAATGCTCTTTACCGCCCGAACACCGTCAATCCCCAAAACAGTCCGCACGGGTAACGTCGGTGCTTTGCAATTTGCAGGAGCTACTATGCTTAAAGCCTTGAAGCAATCTTCGCAGTAGCATCTGGATATCTCCTCTTCTCAATAAGATGTCGGAGCTGTACGCCTTTCAATTTACCTTGTCACCTGAAGAGGTAGAGCGAAGACCACGAGTTTGTTCCGCAGACAGAGCAGCTGCTAGGGCTTTCGAGATCAGTACAGCGATATGTCAATCAGGCCCTTCTCTAGAACAGTCTGGCAGCCTGCCCCGTAGGTCCATGGTAAGCATTGTCATCTACGGACAGGAGCTACACACGGTCCACACCATCATCGGCTGGTCCACCAACATCCCTGGAATGACCTGGCGAGAACAGACCCAAGGAGTCACCGTTAACAAGAAGATTAATTGAAGAATTTCTCAGCCATTGCCCTGGATGCTCCGGCACTTATACACGCGCTGACGCCCGTAGAACTCGCATCCCAAGTTCTACTTCTGATCAATCGCCTACCCCTTCTAAGAACCAAAGTTATACAATCCCAGACCAAACCCGCCCTTACTGTATTCTCAATCAAGATCGGCTTGAGCCGTGAGCCAGACGACTAATTATGTGCGCCCGTACCACGAGGTCTCACCTGCATCATTTTGGGCCTTTGCGGCTGATCTCGATACCTACACCAATCATTAGTTCCAACCCATTTTCATCTCTCATCGTTTCTAGGTTCAACGTACTTTTTGACAATTGCCTCAATAGCATCCATACCCTTTTCCAAAACATCCATTCTCGGCCCATAACTCAGACGCACAAAGTGGTGGCACGGGCTATCAAACAAGTCCCTCCGTCGACTCGGGTTCAGGTCGAAGAAAATCCCCGGCACAACAATAACCTTTTCCTGCAGACAGGCCTGGAAGAAGTTCAGCCCATCATTGATACCTTCTGGCAGTTCGCTCAGATCGAGCCAGAGGTAGAAGGTCGAGTTGGGCATGTACGGGAACTTGAAGCCGATCTGCTGGAGACGTCCGATGGCATAGTCGCGCTTGGTGCGGAAGTGCATCTGCAGGGCGCGCATCTCGTTGCGCACGCGCGGCGGCGACAGCATTTCCACGGCGGCTTCTTGGAAGGGCACGTTGCAGCCGCCGTCCAGGTAGGAGCCGCAGGAGCCGATGGCTTGGATGAATTCCTTGGGCCCGAGCACCCATGCTACGCGCCATCCGGGGAGGCGGAAACGCTTGGTTAGACCGTCGAGGATGAGCACGTCGTCCTCGTCTACGTCTTCGACGTTGTCGGCGGCCGAGATGACCGTTCCGTCGCAGTTGGTGGTGTAGTTGTAGCCGCAGTAGAATTCGTCCATGATCAGCGTCGCACGGTCTCGGCAGATGTTTTGGATTTGTGCGAGAGCTTTCGTGGACACCATCTGACCCGTTGGGTTACGTGGGTTGGAAGTCAGGATGACCGAGGTACCGCGCGCGATTTCCTCTGCGATCTTGTCTGGGGACATGTGGTATTGGTCTGCTTCGCCGAGAGGGACGGGGATGGCTGCGATGTTTTTGAAGAGTGACAACATCTCGTTGTACGCCGTGTAATCTGTTGTTTGCGTATTAATAAATCTCGATATTCCCCAGCTTTCAATATATGCCAACGAATATCGGGTTTCTTACCAGGAATGAAGAAGCCCAAGTAACAATTCCCCAACACAGCAGCAATACGGATCAGACCCGCCCGTCCACCGGGAACAATGCAAACATTCTCCCACGTATACTGGCTCTTGCGCCACTGGCGGTGATGCTCATTGTACAGCTTTGCGACCGCCTCTCTCAACGGCCTGATACCGGCCGTTGGACCGTACTCCCTGCCATGAGCACTGATATCAATTACCTTGGGCCTCTCAAAGCAGCCCTCGATACTATCATCCACCTCGGGCGCGCCCTGGCCCAAGTTGGCCCATTCTTCCGGGTGTTCGAGGAATCCGTGCTTGTACGCTTGTTCCGATGTCCATACGACTCCTGTCGATGCGCGGGTGGCGTCGAGACCGGCGTGGGGCTTGTGGCCTTCGTGCGACTGGCGGAACTGGCGGTGAATGGAGGAGGCGAGTTCTGTTTCCGTGGTTTAGTATTCTGTGGAACTGGCAGTATGCAATAGAAACAGAGGAGCTGAATTTTGGGCGTTTTGGAGCGACGCCGCGGGAGGCACGACTGCTGAAAAAGGATGTCTCCGAGGAGCCACAACATTTCAGCGTCGAGGTTGGAAAAAGAAGGGCGTAGAAACCCAAAAAAACGGCTCAAAAATATGGCGAAGCCATTATTTCACGGCTTTCCAGATCCGGATCTCCAACCAAGGCCCAATATCCGAGAGTTTTGACAACCTCGCGGAGTTGAAGGTCGGACTTGGAAAATGACGTAGTTGGGTAGGTAGGTACGTTTGCAAAAAGGAAAAGCATTTCAACATACCACTTTCACTCGGATCTTTCGAGCTCGAAAACCGCCGGTGAGAGAACGCTCCTTTCAAATGACTAACCTTGTCCGCTGAAAAAGACATTGTTGATCGGAGATCGAAAACAAGGACTTGGGTAGATCAAGCTTTTGCCAAGATCAATACGGTAGGTAGGTGCACTAGGGGTGCGGACGATCTTGGTTAGGTAGGTACCGGTCGGCGGTAGGTATGGAATACGGGGTTTAGATAGATTGGGACCCTTGATTGTTGAGGTGCAGGAGAGAAGAAACAAACTAACGTTGTGGTATCGTAGTAAATAGGATAAGTAAGGGATGCGAACAGCAAAACATGGAAAAACATGCAAACATGCAAACAAGCACCGGTGCCCACTCTTTTATACCTAATAGATACCGGCACACGGCCGTGCAGGTTCGTCGCGTTGCATCCCCATCCACAGCAAACGCACGCATGTACGCAACGCTAGCAAACTACCCTAGTGCCTACCCTAGGTACCTACCGGTAGGTAGTCTAGGCCTAACCAGTACCTACTTAGCACCAAACAGGCAAGACAACCTTCACCGGAGGCGCCGCCGGGGTAGGTACTAGGTACGACACAGCATTACAATTTACAAGTACCATCCCCGCCCCACCAGAAACGAAACCCAATCACAGCGCTCGAGAGTGAGTGTCAAACCAACGTCTCGGACCGTTTGCTTACGTTGCACCCAAAAGCCGTGACGGCTGCTCACCGCTCAAAATTCGCGCACGATAAGCGGTGTTTTACCTATTCTCGATACGGCGTATACACATACATACTGTATACTATAGCAGCCAGTTCTAGCGTGAGGTAGGTAGCGCGCATTATGTCTTGTATCTACGTTACTACGGCCCGAGCGCGTGCATGAGATGGTGAAGGTCAATGATTTTACTGCTTGATTTGGAGGCGTAGGTCTCAATCGAGCTGGGT